>JAKTWD010000707.1:0-26751 GCA_030581935.1 Metschnikowia corniflorae
GGGATTACAAAGATGAACCAATGCTAGACACCGATAGAGAATCCTCGCAAACTTCAAGGGCCGCAAGGACTTCAGGACTCATTACTGACAACGCACGAGAATGTTGTGTCTTGAAGTGTTCGAAAACGTTTGTCGTATTGATTGGCCATGTCGATAAGTGGATCTAGCTCTGACATTTGAAGCATCGAACTGTGATCGTTCTATACTGCTCCTCGACGTAAGGCTGAAGCTTTCAACCAAATAGACCATAGTTGAATGTAGGAGCAGCGCTTTCCAACGGTGGTAACTTGAAGTTGGGAGGCTTATTCTCTGCATCGCTGTACTTCACACGCTGAGGATACAGGATGGACATCTCAATAAGTCTGGTTGTTGAAGAGTTCAGAGACTCTTTGATTCAAACGGGCGAGAAGGGTTGGAAGGGGCGCCCACCCGCAGAGCGCGACAGTTTAGTGTAAAAATCTGCTTTTTGAGATAGAAAGAACCCGATTCACGAGTCACGATAGGCAAAGTATAACATTTCGCCACCTTGGGGTCCGCAAAAATTGAGTAGATCCCCATCTTTCAGTGCATTCTGCATATAGAGGGTTAATTACTAGTATAATTATACTTAATTACTAGTATAATTATCCTAATTACTACTGGTCGCGGTATAATTAGTAACTATTCTGTAGTAATTACTACAGGTAGTGATTACTAAATTACTATAGTAATTACTACTTACTAATTACTATCAACACTGGTCTGCAGTCTCATTGCACATGTGGCTGCGAAAAATACTAGCACAGTTCAAATCTACGCAACCAATTCTACGCGCAAAAATCGGGTTCAGCTTGTCGAGTTTGGTCACCACGGTGTAACGCCCGGAAATTGGTGTTTGCCGAGAACGTCACCAAGATTTCGTTACCATTGTGAAACATAGTCAGCTGCTTCTACTTCAGCAGTAATAACACATTTACTATCAGAGACCAGCACAGAAAAAATTGCTTGTAGTACTTCAGCTTCAAAGACATAGTACGCGGCTTGCGGCTGTCTGAACATTGCCACTATTTTGCCATGATTTTGGACAGATCGGGGAAGTTCTGGAGGAGCCCAGACTATCTTGAAGATTGAGTAATCTTAACCGACAGCAATAGTTTTCAACCACTCGCCAAGCTGCTATGGCGTGCAGTGTTTATGCTTTCGTAGATAATTATGTTATGTTGATCGGTCATGTTATGTTACTTGGTCATGTTATGATACTTGGTGGGCCAATACCATAAATCGTACGCCTTGCGAAAGCGGAAGTTTACGGATTTTCCTGCATACACACACTTTTTCAATTCGGTTTTGGCACTATGACTCATTGCCGTTTTTCGAGATCAGCAGACTAAGCACACTGCGATGGCTTGTGATTTAATGGGATTGGTGGGACCCGAACTTGACAGACCTACTCTTGTGCTTTTGTGCAGGTCGACTACCCCAGCAGTTTAGGCCTCGACAAAAGTGGTTTACATTTACTCAAAATTAAACACCGAGTATTTAGCGTAGTATCCGAGTCCGGCTCACGCGAACTCTTTGTTTACTATCAATTATTAGTCCCTGGGGGCGTGTGGAGTGAGTCTTGCTCCCTGTGCCTTGGGTTGCTGCGAAGCATTGTCGCGACTAATTAAAGTACTTGTAATAATTATTGGTTTTGTAGTAATTATTGGTGAATCATACTTGTGGCTGTATAATTGGTAATAAGTAGGTGGTAAGATGCCGAGATACTACTACCTTCTATGGCAACTTTCTGAGCGTTCAAACTCTCATAGAGCTCTTTCGATAATGCAAATTGTTGAACATTTGTCTAGTGCGTCACCACTCCCCGGCGCGATCACTCACCCGCGACATTACCGCTAGACTTGTTTGTGATTTATTGATATTAACATACACCACGTGTCTCTCCACAAAAAAGTCAGTGATGTCCAAAAATGTAATTTCCTGAAAAGACATAATTGGTTTGGCACTCACCAAAATAAAAATAACGGTTTACTTGCAATACTCCGCCCGACTACTCTTCGAAACCGCTACGAAAGTACCGCGAGCAGGAGAGTATTCAGTGCAAACAAAAAAGAAATCGGCAGAGATTGTGTTTAGAATACTGGAGGAAGAGATAACCTAATAGACTCTGATTCCATACCCTTCTTGGCATTGCCATGTGCGAGCAATGGTCAACACTCTTCTTGCGGGTCGCGGCATCTTGCCTCTTCAGATAGTGGCATTTAATTGTCCTACAAGATACTTGAGACGGAGCCATGCACTCCAGATTAGGGTTGCAAAGCCACTTGAATTCTGTCGTGCAATAGGAGAGAACCAAGACCTCGAAATTTGCTCCAATAGCGTAGAAACGTGTATTAACGAGTTTGGGATGTTGAGGACGATCTTTAAAACTTTGATGAGACTGGGTTCGCCATGGGCGCACTAGCTTTTTTACGATGAATAACTGCAATTGAAATATGGGATGATGCTATGATTACACAGAGCGGGAACCAAGGATGGCTTCAATTGAGTGTAAAAGCGCAAGTGATTTCGCACTTTGTACCTTCATCGATTTCAATGCATTTTTTTGCAACACTGTTTGCCGAGGGATTTGGAACTTCCGCTTGATTTTCTGATGGGAGCACCTGTTCCTGGATGGTCCAATGATCTACTCTGCTCCTGGTTTTTGGAAAATTTATTCGTCTCGCTGGTAAAAAACGGTGGAAGGAAAGATCTGTACTTCCACTTTTGGTAGCCGAATAAGGCATAGGACACTTGAATTGTCCAAGAATCGCGAGAAAAACCCATACGAGTTCACAGTATTGACATATACCAGCTTTTGTGCTTTTATTTTTAAAAAAATTACAGGCTTTCGAGCCTTTAAATATCTTTGAATCTTTCAGGGCCGCTGGGATATTTCTCTCTGATAAGAATCAGGTGATTCCAAAACCTTCTGCCCTAACCTTGCCCTTCCACCCGGGCGGAAGTGGGTCCCTTAGAGGCTTCCAGAAGTGTATCACTATGTCAATTACACCCTCGAAAATTCGCTCAACTCGATAAGGTATCAGACTCAATTCATTGGGGAAACCAAAATACACCACGGGCAAACATATCCGCCGCATGCTTTAGTTCTATAAACCATAGATCTCGTGCACATCTTAATTCAATCTCGAGTCACTCTTGTGCGAGTATGGGCACTCAAATGCGCTGTCTTGGAATTGCGAGAGTACTTTTCACCAGTTTCATCAGGTTAGAGCTTAAATGAGCAAAGTGACTGTGCGACGACCTATCTCGGATCGCCTGGCCTCAAACGTCAGAAGCGACTCTGTGGAATCCAAAACCCCTGGACATAATATTCAGACAATTTCATAGAAGATAAGCCATTTATTTTGTTTTTACGGATTCTCTTTAGCAAATCTTTGCAATTTAAGATTTTCTGATAGCGCGTCCAGCGATAAAGTCGCCGGTGAGTGATGGCGCGTGTGAGTGGTCAAGCACGTCAATTCCATCTTGGCCGAGAATGTTAACTCAGTAGTAATTCATCGAAAGGACCTTGATTTGAGAAGATGGGGCGTTTTGAGACTGTGGTTTTGCTTTGAGACAGAGCTCAATAAAACGAGATCAAAATTGAACTATTCCTTGGTTGCAACCGATTGAACCACGTTAAATGTCACCGCCTAGTGTTTTTTTCAATACATGATAAATAAGAGAACAGAACCGATTGTCATCGATTAGATGTTTACGAAGCCCATTTCCACGATTTTCTTTCGCAGAAAAAGTGTGACATGGCGAGATTCCTGAACAACTATTACAGAGCTACTAAACGAAACATGGTGATTTATTGACCATCATCACACCCTATTTTTCAGGGACATTCTCATCGCCTATTTCAGATTTGCTATAAAGCTGAATCATATATCTCAATAATGAGAATTACACCACCCGAAGCCGTCTTAGACAAAACTTTTTCACAAAAAAAATGGTTGCAAAAACCGAGCCTAGACATCGGGAACCAGATGCCCGGTTTGTCTCACTCGCGTCACGTGATGCAATGAAACGTGGGGAACCTGAAATGCACACCACATTCAATCACCCGCCGTTGGGCAGACTAAACCTGAGTTTTCATCAGGTACTTACAAGGAAGCTCCGAATTTCAGAACTCTTATAGAAGTACTGGCTCGTACTGCATAAGCCTCGTGGCATGGACACTGCAAGTATATACCGTTCAACCGCCGAGATATTCTATACTGAGGGTCTCAGACCAGGCGCTAATAGAAGAAAGTAGACTGAAATAACTCCAAAAAATAACTATCGGCGAATAACTACCAGAATCAACTACCAGAAAATATCTACCAGAAAATATCTACCAGAAAATATCTACCAGAAAATAACTACCAGGAAACAACATAGTGAAGTTTCCATCTCCAGACCACCCCGCAAACACTAACTAGTACCAGCGATGGATGGTTACGAGTGGAGCTCCAAACGGGGCCACAACGAGGGGAACGCCATCAAAAAGAAAAACCTAGATGAGCACTATTGGCACAGGCCTATGGTTTCTGTGCACAACGCTACATACACTAACGGACCGCAACTTTCAATCATGACATATAATATGCTTGCGCCGTGTGAACGGCGTCAGTATCCTAGTAAAAGATTTTCCCGCGAGGCGATCCTTCTTCAGGAGATCGTGCGGTATAATCCAGATATCGTATGCTTACAAGAAGTGGAAGACCCGCGCGAGTGGGTCGAAAGATTGGCGCAACACGGGTATAACACGCGTATTGCGAATCCCAACAAGTACCATGCGATTGCCGTGTGCCACAAAAAGGACCTTTTCCAGGAATACGAGCATGAAAGTGTGTTTTTTCCGCGTATCAACGTCAGTAGTTATGGTGGTCTTTTCACCGACCACGGGTCATTACTTGTGTGTCTACAGTTCAAGCCAGAGTTCTTGGAGGGCCATGAAAGGCCTTCAAAAGAAGCAGTTATAGTTGCAACTACACATTTACCCCTGAAAGATATCATGTCTGCCGAAAGAACCAGGAACGCGGCGACTATACTTTCGACCATCCAGCGGTTCGAGATGTCTTTAAAAAATGCCAAAGGGGCTCCTTCGACTTTCTATACTTTCCTTGCGGGTGATTTCAATGCGTGCGTTGACGATGCAGCGTACCGCTCGCTTGTGGATAAACCCGTACGCTACTCACGGTGGGCCCACGATTCGTTGATCCGGTCGGTGAAAAGCGGAATGAAAACTAGGGAGATCGACAAGCATCGATCGGCTCCACCTGTTGCCAAGACTCCGGAATCGGTCAAAACCGTCGCTATGTTTGAGACTTTGCACAACAAAATCCACCTAAAAGCCACTTCTTTGTATTCACATGGATACAGTAAAGCACATCCACGGAATACTCAGCCCGGAAGCAACGAGCCGTGGTTTTCCCATTGGGGCAGGTCTATGCGCGAGCTTTTGGACTACATTTTTTTGATCTCTGAGTGGGACGGGCACTCGAACTCGCACATTGATGATCTTTCAAAGTTTAGCGAGACAACTAAAATAAGACTATTGGCACTTTTGCGAATGCCCAGCTTCGCGGAGATGGAACATGTGGAGCCTGCACTTCCCATGATAGGTGTGAATGCCTCGGACCACTTCTGTATGATGGCTGACGTGGAGTTGCTTTAAGGTATTGATATTGACTCTGCCGACTTTTACTTGTTGAGGGCGAGACGATTTCCTTTTTCTAAGTCAACCGAGGGATTTTGACTCAGCCGGGGCGCATGTTGATGTTCGAGATCAATCTTCTTCTTAGAAAGCATTTGGTCATTACCTGCGCTGTCCAGTTCAGAGACTGAGATCTTGTTTGAAGTGGCTGCGGCTTTTTTAAAAGTCTCGTTTTACTCGTGCACAATACTATGTCCACTTCGGTGTGACGTTTGAATTCGTCATAATTTGTGATGGCCTTGATCGGTAACTTCAGTCAGATCGTTTGTTCACGGGGATGTTTCATACCAAGTTGCACGGATCGAGTGTGTAGAGCTCATTCCATTTAAGTTGTTCATCTGTGTACTAATGAGTGACTTGATATGTCTGAGTTTCTCAAGACCAGCAAAGTTTTATGTTTTCTCGATTACGAGTGGAAAACATACAGATAATGAAAACACAGAACACTATTGAAAGTTCAATATACTCCAGGTGAAAAATCTCAGAAGATGCCATCTTCCAGCACATATGCATGCACTCGCACTCAAGTCGGATCTTCATGTTCTAGGACGTGGCTTTGAAATTGAATCGGCACATTCGTACTCGTTAAAAGGTTGTCATGATAAGAATGGCAAGGACAAAAAAATGGAAGGCCGCAATGACTCACAAAATTCGAGTGACGCAGACGATTATGACACAGATATGAAAGCCAAACAATTGCCGCTGAAGGATGTCAATGAAAATTCGCCGACTTATTCCTTCTGAACCAAAGTGGCGAAATACCTAAACCCAAGAAGAAAGAGCAAACTAGTTCCTGCTTCTCCCCGTTCAAATCATCCTCGAAGATACGCGATATACCTTATACTAAACTGATTCCGGAATGGCTCCATACGAACAATACCTCAAATGTTCATATGGGAATAACCATAGCCCCTGTTTTCAAAATGACCGATTCAAGAGTAAGATTGAGCATTGAAAAGCGAGTGAACTCTTCTTATGAAGTGGGTGTTTGGACCCTCAAGACCGAACATATGGCAAGATCTTCTGAAGCCGCTCACCTACTATTCCGGGTGAAGCCAATGAAGATATTCAAATGCTAACAAAAGATTGTGAAGAAAACAACTGTGAACGACAGGAGATAAAAACGTGACAACAAGAATTTTCCTATACCAGGAAGACGACACCTGATTCTTTCACGAATCCGGAGGAAACTTCATACGCGATGGCAGTGGGTGGTCCATGAACGGGTTGGGCATAGCTTTTTGTCTCAAGTGCGTACATTTCATCCGCAGCTTATTCAAAAATCGCCACGACTCCCTGCTTCTCAGTATTTGTGATTGCATAAAAAGTTTCACAGTGATTCAATGAATCTATGCGAGATTAAGTTTTGTACCTTCAAACGATATGCGCGGGGGTCGTAATGTTGGCGCGGGCCAAGCGAGGTCACAATGATGCCTTCCCGAAGTTTTCGTCAAGCATGGATATCTACAGGGGCCTTGGTGGGGAAAACGTATGGGCTGTTTTCATGCCGTATGCATTTTTGGGGCCTCAAATCGCGTGTCCTTCCACTCAATGAAATCTGTGGATTAAATGAGACAAAATTTGAAGCTTCGTGAACAATTGGGAAAATTCGGAAAAGTAACAGACATGGGCAGATTCTTTCAAAGGGTTAGTCTTTGTGGATACGAGGGTACGAGTTGAAAATTGGAGTCTGGGAACGATCAGTGTGAATCTCTATGTTTCGATCCACCCATACCTGAGTCTTTTACCGGCTCAAAGAGAAACTCACAGCTAGAACTATACGAAATCACCACGAAGCATCATCGTCTGTGGGGGTGAATGTCACGTGCCTCACTCTTGCATTGTGAAAATATTCTACAAGAGAATATCAAGTTTTGTTCCTGCGTGGTCATTAATCTAGCAGTGACAAATCATTCAGCTGGACAGTGACTACTTATAAAAAAAGAAGGAAAACATTTTAGTGAGCACCCAGACTTCGAGAAGCGTGCACACCAATTTCCTCCACAAGCGCGTCTCAACATACGCGTTTCTCCCACCGTTACGTTTTATAACACCAGCTCAGCCCAATATGGATCAAGCTTTCATAGATTTGACCAGTGACAATGAACTAGATAAGGCTGAAACTCCTGTATCATCAGCAGAAAAGCCTGATGAGCGTGGAGTACTCACAACGTCTTCATCGAAAAAACAAAAGGCCAATGAACTATTACTGACTGCTGAGCATGACGTATTGCCGAGCAAACGGCGGGATTTACATGAACGTGTTTCCCTCTTGGACCCAAACTGCCACTCAGAGTCAGATTCAAATCTGCCTAGGTCAGTGAGTGCCGCTTCCGAGCCGGAATCAGTAAACGTCCCGTTTTCAGCGTACACGCGTGGCGTTCAGAAAGCGTTTTTGAAAAATGTAAAGACGATTCACAGATTGACGCCTCCAGAAGAGTTTGGCGGCTATTATGCCACAATCGGAAGATATCGTATGGGAGAAGAGGTTAGAAAAAGCTTGATGCCTGTAGATCCGCTACCCACGTCCAGATATGCTCTAGATATTTTCGCATTGATGATGAAGGGATTGCGTGACTACGAGGACTTGAAGAAATTGTTTGCAAGTTCCAGCCCCGAGTTGTTTGTCAAGTACTTTCCCGCCCTTGCAGTCAAGAGGCTAGACTATGTTAGGGAAAGTATTCGAATTGGAGAATCGATAATGGAGCACATCCCCGATCTCGACCAATACTTCAACCCACAAATAAAACCGCCGGCGCTATTGGGGAGTGTCATTGAAGCCCTCGTAAAGAAAAAGCAGGAGCTAGATCCCTCGTGGAGAGTAATGGCAGCTGAAGACGATCTCATGATCAGTTTGTTGGTACGTCAATGGAGGGGCAAATCGGAAGACGGACTATATCACATTTTGAAATGTGTGCGTGATTTCCACAACAGGTATGGAGATAAGCCAAAATTGTACAAACCGGAGATGCACTTGACCTCTATCATCGATCATCAGCCTGACTCCATGGCCAGGAGTCTACAGAAATGGTTCGAGGACGAGACCAAGAAAAATGCAGAGCTAGAGCCGATTTCTCTCATAAAAAGCTTTTCGAAGATCCCGATTCTCTACCATAACCCTTTCAACGAGCTTAGGCCGGAAAAACGAATAGTGGAAGTTCCGCAAAATGTCCATGATGAGTTTGTGCGCAGATTGAAGCACGCACGGCATACTGCTGAGTTTTACAAGGTCAATGTGGTTAAGCTGCAGAAGAAATCAGTGAGTAAGAAGAGGGCTAGGAATGATAGCAGTTAGCGCTACGGGTATTGCAGATAAGACGTCGTGCTTGCTTGGTGTTGCCATATCATATGGGCAGAAGTCTGTGTGGAGATACGAAAAATGAGATCAAGTTGTGGAGATTTAGATCTGTGAAGACTAGAAATCAATCCAGCGTATGATTTTGGATCTGAGAAATCGATGAATCAATCGATCCTCTTGTTGGGCAAGAACCGGTATGGAAACTTTGACTTCGGGGTTTGGGTGATGTATTGTCTACAATATCGGCTTTTCGAACTTCCTCGGTGAGGTTTTTGCAAAGCACCATCGTACTTGCTTTCAATACATCAGGAAGCAAGCCCTTGCTCTACTGGTTTCCGCCAATGAGCAAGGTGGTTTTGTGCAGACCTTTCAAGATAACGGGAGTCGATGCATCGGGATACTATATGATAAGGGATACAAGTGATGACACATGAGCCACCGGATACATGCAATCCATTTCCTGGCACGAGCGTGGTCTGCGAAAGCTTATGTGATAAACTATCGCAAAGTTTATGGCACGTCATTTCTTCAAGTCTACAAATACTACTACGCCAACGAATATTTTTTCTGGTCTCATACCCAAACGACTTTGCCTTATAGACTCATTATCTCACGACAAGTATTTGATGCCAGGTGTGGCTACGGTATGTGTGCTTTGCGTTTTGGGACACGTCTCCATTTATAAGAAGAACGTTTTTTTAGTTCACAGCTTTTCCGTGGGATCAGGATCAAATATCTCGAGCGGTTGCTGCAAAAGGATGTGGCCCGGATCTAGAAGCGGGTCACCAACTCATTGAGGTTTCTATAGAGATGCCCGTCGGTCTGACAGATGAATTGAGAAATTGGGGAGTTTACTCAAAGTGATATTTCATCGTCAAATCGGGTTTACTTGATGTCAGCGCTGTATACACTTGAAGAGAGGCTCTGTCAATGCCATACACAATGAAAAGCATCAGAAGGCGGCCATTATAACTGAGTGTGAAGGATATCAAACATGTCTTGGATTAGTGAATGGACGTTGGAAGGCAGATACTAGGAGGCAATGCTTTCGATTGAACTTTTTGACGCGATCTGTCTACTTGATGTACTCTTCTCATCACTGTCACGGTTGTTGTTCAGTCTCATCACTACTACTATCCGCCGCGTTTGACTATGCTAGGCATATGATCATGGATGAAGATTTTGTCCCGCATCTAGTGTTGTCAGACCGCAAAAACGACGGTTGCAACGAGGGTGTAAACTAGTGTTACAAGATACGGTTGCTATGCGACGAGGATACGATTCACAGTTCTCAAAGCCTCCGTATCCACCACCTTTATGTATATCGTGCTCTAATTGCAACCAACCGTAACCCACTGTAAGCTCGTAGAAAAGTGGAAATACGATACCGTAAAATGCCATCAAATGGAGATTACGATCCCGTCATTTACATCAGTAAGATATAGTAATTGGCTGAATCTCTCCTGTTTATGGACATCTCTCCGCATAGCCGTCTGGTCTCGTCTTGAGAATATAGAAGTCGATCAAGAAACAGTGTGACTTCTTGTATAAGCTCAGAAAGTCACTCTATGGCAGGAAGCAGGCGGCTAAGTCTGGGACGAGACAAGGAGCCGACAATCGACACCTTGGGGTGCAAGCTTTGCGCTAACGAGCCTTGTCTTTGAAAAAGAAAAGAGTCGAGCTACATTCTTTTAGCTCTATGCGTTGATGATTCGTTGTTTGCGCTAATGTGAAAGAGACAGCTATTGCAAAGAAGCGATTGAGTGAAGCTTTCGAGATGGGAATCTAGGAGTGATAAAGAAGCTCCATGGTCGAACAATGAGTATTCTCTTTCGTACTACGCCTACAGAAGTCCATCTGGTGACAATATGGAGCCGCTTTTGGATGATTACGGCTATACGAGAATCGTGTTCACGGCCCCAGCCGCGTATGTGAACTTGGATGATTATCAAGAGGGAATTGAATATCTCTGTAATGACTCAGGCTCAGAATATCTTTGTATTGAAAAAAGTTATCCTACGCCGCTGGTACTATTAGATTTCATGTCGCGTTCATGGTCCTGGCCCTCTCTAGATCTCTCATCAATCTAAGGTAAGAGCACCGAGAAGCAGAGAAGAACCCTTAAATAAGCGTAGAGAATTAGTGGAAATGGAAAAGACCGAGTATCAGCAGGTGGAGCATAGAATCATGATAAGCGTAGTAAGCACGCCCATAACGCGGTAGAACTGTGAAAGCAGGGTCGTATCGTACAGGGTGGTACGATGTGTACGAAAAGGGGGTTTTTACGAAAGTACATTCTCTAGCATATGTCTCTCACGATCTCTCCGGATATCTATTTATACCGTAACGAGCACACTTGCTTTGAGCCCATTTGTGAATATCTCGCAAACTATCATCGAAAGATTCATTCACGAGCCAATTAATTTGAGTCTGAAACTGGAATGACCTTCTCGGTATTGGATCTGTGGCACTCGAGCAGGCAATTTCAGACATTTCTCCATCCAGCCTGACTTCAAACTCCCCGTCAAACTTCTTGTCAGACTCCTCGTCGACATCCTCCTCAATCTCCTCATCAGCGTCCTTCCAAACTCTTTGCTTAGTACTTGCAGGCGCTCAGAAGCCCCGTTTTCATTGTTGTAATACCCCCGACTTTGAAGAGTGCTGCCAACTGTGCGGTTTGTGGCAGTACTCTATTACTGGGCTTTGTAACAACATTGCCCATTTGGGAAAATTTTGCTTCAAAGGGTGCGGACATCGCTGGTATAGGCAAGAAAGCTCTTGTTACCTAGTAAAGAACTCGATATAAGCTCGTGTCATCACACAAATAATCAATAATGTTTTCAATGTCCCCTATTCATTCTTCCAGTAGGTATTTGAGAATATAACATCCCCAGTCTAGACATCCTTATGGTCTTGTTCTCCGCCCAGGATCAGGCTTTTCGCATGCTGTGTTTCAGGGTGGTGCTTCAAAGTTGGTGTATTTGCTCGATAGTCATGTTGATACACCTGGATACATGACGGTAACAGACACTTCTCGCTAAAATAGAAAATCTCCCATCCTTTATTGGTGGCTTTTTCTGCGCACTAGAATAGCCGAGCCGAAAGACAGCAGCAGTGTTCTTTTGTTCGCCCCACACGTGTTCGGCAGGAGCCATCTCGTCGACTGATGTATGGGTTCTGTGAATTCGACTGGCATAGTCACTTTTTCAACAGTAAGTGCTGAAGTCGCACGTCTCAAAAGTATGGTGTCTCGACAAAAATGAGATGGTATGATGTCAAAGTTCTTGGATCTAGATGGTTAGGAATAACACGTCTCTCCAGCTCAAGAATGAAATTTTTGACTAGGTCACGACCATTTGAAATTCTTCATGCTGATCTATGTGGTCCATCTCATCATCCTGTGGGAATGACAACTCGATATATGTTTTGACGATTGTGGACCGTTTCTCGCGTTATGTCCGTGTTTTGCGTATTCGTTACATGAGTGATGGTAATGCCAAAGTCAAGGACCAGATCCGAGAGCACTACAGGCGTTTTGAGGGCCAACTTCCGGCTGTCTTTCGAAAGGCAAAAGATTTTTGGCTGATCTTTGAGGCATCCTAGATATTCATTCGAAATGCTGGCCCATTTCCGCCCAACTATGCCGGGTAACACTTCAATTTAAGCCCACCATGCATCAAACCGCGAGTGGTTCAGGAAAAGCTGCAAAGTAAATCATGCCTGATTGATGTACCTCAAGTTTGCCTAAGAAGAACTCTATACGTCTTCCTCGTATTGCACTTCAGGAAACGTGTAGGAAGCGCCGCTCAAACTGCAATGATATTGACGCTAATTTTGCTGCAGCGGCCGAAGCTGTAGAATAACCGAGGACTTGATTCGCATCCACTGGATGTGGACAACCTGCGGAGGAGCCCGGTCCTCCATACATTGCAATTTCAAACGCGAGCCTGAGAAGGGAGCTGATGCACAGTTCCGTAAATCAGTAATAACATACGAATTCGAACTTGAAAATTTACGATCGTACAAGTCAAAACCTCATCGTTCACGCGCATACGAAATCGTATTTGTTCTTTTGTACGCCTACTATACAACGAGGAACGAAAAGTCGACCCTGGGCGCTAACACCGCGGTAATGAACACCGCACAATTCGGCAACAAACGTACTACGAAAAGAATGACTGGAAGATTGCTTCAAAATCGAAAATATCTATTTTTCTGATGGGTATCGCACTATTAATACATACACAGGCGATCAGCAGCAGCAGGCGATCTTATTTGGGCGCTCTTGAACTATCGCTCTAGCACTTGCACGCGTCACACCGACAGGGGGAGCACGAGCACGTGACACATTTGCACGTGACACACTCGCACGCGGCGCCCTTCGTGCACTGGCAAACTGGCTTGGTGGAGGCGGAGCAGGAACACATTTTGCTATTTGTGGGATTCAGAGTATGATAGATATACTGGAAGAAAAAGCTTGGGAGCCTCCTTATATATAAGAATATGAGGCAATTGTGCTTGGCATGACTGCGCTCGATGCGCGCATTGTGCCGGGGCCGGTATGCAGTACCTTATATTTGTGCCTGCACGCAGCCAGATGGAACCTTCCGGCAATTATTGTTCCAAGCTCCGCCCGGCAGATGTTGCTGGGCTGTGTTACAAGAGCTTTTTCGGGCGGAAAAACTACATTGAACAGAGATTTGAGAATATCGGTGAAACTGGAGGGGTATGATGTGATTCATTGTTTCGTTCTTGTTTTCTGTGCAGTGCGCGATCTGTGCGGTGATGATGCTGGCGAAGAGAATTGATTTGAACAATGGACTACTGGTGCTGTCATCTGTAATATTTGAAGAAATTTCGGGCAAAAAAGAGCTGACCGAACTCGGAGAAGCCAAGAAATCCTGTTTTTCTCTTCAAATTGCAAGATTTCTCGGGTATCTGAATTATTGTCATTACTCTTTGATATGCTTATGGCAGTGGTGTTACTCACAGGCAATGTTGATAAATACAAAATCTTCGCGCCAATTATTTGAAATTGAGTAAGAATTCTCGATAGTTATTTTTAATATGGCAGAGTAAAAATAGTGATATCATTTAGAATTATTTGTAATATAGAGGCAAAATTACAAATATATTCTTCTAAAAAATATCAGATATGTATTGAAGGGTGCCGCTTACCTTAGCCGTGGGCGAAAACTATATATTCTATAGAAAACCCTAACACACTTTTATTTTGCCAGATGTGTGCCGCACAATTTTTTTGGTGTCGCCCGGTAATTGTCTTTTAAACGGAATTAATTGTATTATAGGGAGCTCCCACCTGAAGCTACAGAACCTATACTCCTACAAAATAATCTATGGAAGATCTTGGGAAAGGTACTGAGTAGTGAAGAGCCCGACTTCCCGAAGCCTTACTCTCTCCTCCTTACCCTCCACGCTTCTGCAAGTTGTGTCAGTCCGTTCTGACCCGAGAATGCTGCAAACAATTCACCAACTTGCGTCTCAGAAGTGGTTGAAGCATCCCTTCTTCTCGAACAATTAACTCGGCGAACAGTTTCCACGTACAATTGAGGTTGCGCATATTTTCGTACTCATGATTCAATGGTGGCAAAACCGAATCCAGTTTTATGGGCAATGTCATGCCTAACTAATTCCTCCTGGATTTTGCCAGCTGCTTCCGCTTAAAGATGCTCGAGCATACTTGTCAGATCCACCCTCTAGAGGCATAAATGACATTTGAAGCCTGTAACTGGGGTCTTTGTGTATGAATCGGAACATTGGATCCAAAATTGAAATGATGGAGAGCTCCCAAGTCTTTGTGCTGTACTCATTTGATTTGTGTAGTTGCTTCCAGACCTTTCCCAACGTCGCTTGGGACAAGCCGGTGGGCAAATTCCAAAACCTCCCCTGTTGTATTGACGGACTGTTTTCTTGCTGCTTCCGACTCACAGATCTGAAACTGTTCCGATCGCACTCAAAGACTTCTTGCTGTGAGAGCTGATAACCGTCTTGGCTCGCATCTGGAACTCGTAAGATGAGTCCAATACGGGCTCCAGCGAAAGCGTTGAGCTGGCGAATTCGAGTGTGCGTGAAGCAATCGATTTCCACACCTCAAGGTAATATATTTCTGTTCTCGTAAACGTCCACTTGACTTCTGAAGAATCTACCCGTGCTTTCCAAAGGAAGTCAACACAGTTCAATTCTCTCGCACTCAGGTGTGGAATGGCTTTAGTCTTTCTCATGATGGTGGCCGTAGTCAGAAATGAGTCGTGTACCAGTCCATGTCTCCGTTCAGAATCGAAGAGAGCGGCTGCTCTGTGACCCTGAAGTTGTACTTGCATTTGCAAAAGGCCAAAACCTCCGCTCTTTGGCCTAGCATACTTCTTGGGCGCAGCGGGCCCTTAAAACCCTTCTTTATACCCTCATGCATCTCGTTCAACTGCAGAGGCTTCAGTCATGACACCAAGTCCTTATAGTCCGTTTGAGACGCCACAAACACATTGGTGCCTATAGCTCGATAATTTAAATTATGATTTATGTGATCTTGCTTCATTGTGACAAAAGCCAACAGTCCTATGAGCTGTTTCCGGTTATCCTCAATTAGTATCAGGCCCAAGTACCTCAAATCTTCCGATTACAACAACATCTGAGGATAGGGGAGTTTCATTTGATGATATTGTCAACAAGAAGAATGCATGCCCATGAGTTTGGTCTTAGTCTCACTGACCTTGCTATTGCTAATCGCTCAAACTTCTTTAAAAATTTTGCAACATTCTCAAAATCTTTGTTCCCGTCAAAATAAGTGTTGACATCATCGGTCAATCAGAAATGTAAATTCAAATGTGACTTACAGTTATGCATACAAGAAAACTGCGTCAAGTACTTCAAAAGACTGAAAATGGCCTTCCCTTTTCAGAAGAAAGGATAATGTTTCTATTGAATTGGGACCGCGGCTACTGCCTACTGCCAAATAAGCCGACACAGTATTCCGGAAAGGCTTTGTGATTTGCTGGGACTGGCAGGGCTGGATCCAGAAAGACCAAGCCTCGATTACGTGCAGGTCTCTTACCCCAGCAGTTTAGGCCCTGCCGAATTTGGTTCACATTTGCTCAAAATTTGAATGTGAAAGAGAAAGCGTGGGATTCGAGCCTGAGTAACCTTCTATCCGTCTTTGCGCCTGGGATATCAGTCTTTGGGGATGTATGAGGTGAGTCTTATTTGCTGTGCCTCGGGTGGCTGCGAAGTATGGCTGCGAAGTATGGCTATGGAGACAATGAAGTCTGTCGATCAGCCAATTTTCAATTTGACAAGCCGATCAGCCACTTTGCGACTCGTCAAGCCGATCAATTCAATTTTTTTAAGAGATCGCCGCGGGCCGCCAAACCGTCAGCCTGGCGTGTGATGGATAATTATCCCGCAGTCAAATCTATTGATTGAACAATTTGAAACTCGTACCCTTGTTCAGCCTCAGCAGTAATTCTCCCGTAACTGATCGAGTCACTCCATATGTATTGCCAATATCCTCGCAGAGGATCAAATCAGCCCTTCATTGCAGAGATCACGGTACTTGGATAAACAAACGGCTTACACAGAATCGGAGGATAAACCAATTCTCAAAGCAAGCATTTGCGACTCGTGAAAATCAGTTTAGTTACTCAAAGTCGACGTGCCTCATTTCGAGGGAAATCTCTCAGGGCTCGACCTTCATGCGGTTTCCTCCATCCAGCACGCCACTGAAGCTAATCCAATAGCTTGCTCACCTAGAAACCTGAGCTCGTAGTCCCATACGCTTAGAAAATGAATCGCCCTGTGTGCACCGAGTGCGGTGTTGTATTATTTTGAAGCTGGCTACTCCGGTCGACGGATGTGCTTCCTCTAAGCAGAACACCATTCTTATATTATTGCGAGCTCAAGCCAGAGCGTAAGCCATACCAAGCACAGAATCAGTTGAAGAGCTCGGTGTGCCCGTCATAGTGGATGTACAAGCACCTGATACACCCTTTGTGAGTGGGTCTCGTCAAGAGGTTTCTGATCGTAATCGATCTTGAGTCACACAATGGAGACTGCTACAGAAGTTTGTACTCTCCATGTCCTTATGCCATAAGCACTTTCCGGAGAAAGGAGCCAAAGCCTTCTCTTTCCTGTACTCGCTTTAAGTGGAATTCTGAAGAAACGGAGCCTCTTTCTTCTGACATGGGCTGTTTGCTTCCACTCTAGACCAGGCTTGTTAGTAAGTAGTATTTCTCGCGAAATTTATGTTCTTTTATTTTAAATGAATTTTTTCTAGTAGCATAAGAAAACATTAAAAATCGTGGAGAAATTTTTTTTTGGTATAAGCTAGTAGAAAGTATATTTTTTCTCAAAAAATATTCAAACATTTTTATACATGGCGAAGCGTGCTGTTCGAAGCCTGAGAGACCTTCTAACTGTTCTGGGGCTTGCGCCTTATTTACAATCCAAAGGCTCCAAGGCAGTGACTATAAGACAGCTGGGTTCACAAGACCCTGTGTGGAACATATCTTTAATTTACCTGAGGGTTATAACACTCCACAGTTCAAGGAGACTCAACCCTCACTAGCTGTGGGGCTTCTGAACGCGTGTGCCAAATTACTCAAATATTACAATATTTAGTCTTGTAATATCCAACCCCTAGAAAATCTTTATATCGCGACAGTGCTTGATCCTCGTTTGAAGTTTGACATTCTCAGGGCACATGCCTTTCAATATATTGTTTCTGATGCTGTTGAAGAAGCTTATTTGAACTCTTTCACAAGTACAAGACGGAGTACGAACAGAGGCAGAAACTTCCATTACTTGCAAAGAGAAAGCGAAAACCCAGTGATGGCTCAGATCGATATCCAACCCCAAATATTGTCTTGAAGAGCAAGTCGATCGCAGAGGAAAAGAAACTAATGAGGTATTTGGACGAAATGATGCAAGATGAGGATTGTAACGTTGCACAATAGTACAGATCTCGAAGAGCTACGTTTCCCGTCATCTATGAGATGGCAAGTGACTTTTTATGTACTCCAGCGATGTCCTCGCCGTCTGAGTCACGTTCCTCTGGGATGAAGTGCATGCTTACGGACGCAAGAAGAAGATCACCACCAGAGGCAATTAAAATGTTGGCAATACTAAAGTCGAGGGGCGTTGTTCCGGATCCAGACCTTGATGATTTCATCATCAGGTAGAAGAAGAAGGCCAAATCACGATTGATCAGAGAATCTCGCTTACCTATACTTTTAGATTGGCATCAAAGAGCCATTGACTCAATTGAGGGAAACTCAGATGAAGAGCTGGACTTTAGTGATAAATACTTTCTGTATGACGGAGATGGAGAGGAGGTGGAGAATCACGGAGACTCCGAAGCTGGTGATAAGCTGGACGAAGAGCCTATCTGTATTTCGGATGATGACGAAGCTATTTTGGAATTTGAGTAAAAAGGGATCAATTGTACGAGCCTTGTTTGGATATTCTTGCGGTTTTGATCGGTTGTAATATTGGAGTTTTCGCTCTCCGCTATTAGTGTGCAGATGCACCTTCTTGAAGAAAAGATTGAAAATACTTGCATAAAAACTACTACTACTAGAATAAAAATGCATATAAATAAAAATATTTTGGAAAAATGTTTTTTCTAGCAAAAATATCGCGAATAATATTAGAAATACTACTTACTAACAAGCCTGCTCTAGACAAGTGGACATCGGATAGCAATCACAATGTGTTCACTGACACTGTTATCTGTCACAACAAGAAATATTGAGTGACAATTAATTGATAGAGAGATTCTTTCTCGAATAGTGTATCAGTGGCTGTGTCGTTCTCCTTTGCAAGACATGTACCTGTCGGAAGTACTCATTGAGTATCTGAAGCAGAAATAAAAATTCAGTAACTTCTTATGTATCAACGCTGCATCAACTTCCAATGTTCTTCTGAGAATGACAAAGATATACGAGGACGGGACAAATGACTGGTTTAGGCCAAGAAGCAATCGAGTTTTGATTGATTCATGGTAACATACGCCCAGGTGTTCTCAGAATGTTTTCTGTTTTTTTGAGACCCCAACTTTCCCGAATGATGTCTTGTGATATGTGAACCGACCATATCCAAGCTTATTGTTCACTCAATAAGTTCCAACGAAGAACATAACGTAATAGACTGTTCTAAAATGTAACTCTTGAATTACATTAAACATTCAACTTCAGGTATTATGACCATAAGTAACAACACTGCTTCAAAGTATCTAGATCATATATCTCTTTGCACAAAAGAGTCGTTCTTCTCCTTTTCCAATTGACCTAAATGTTCAAGGCCGGTTTCAGGTATTGATTAGCTGAAATAATGAAAGTGGGATATGAAAATGAGCTGTCATGGTAGATCTATTCTGGAGGACATCTTTGGTCTCAATCCAGCATATTTGCCGGATGAATTACAGTATTCGGTACTCCAATATTATTGGGGAGAGATCGGGGATATCTTAGCACAGGAAGCGAACACGATTATGGAGACGGATAGGCTTTCAGACTGCTTTAAGAGGGTGTTGATCACTCTCATTCCAAAGCACAATGTAGCCAACTCACAGGATATCAAGGATCAGCGTCCCATAACCTTATCGAAAACATGCTTGAAAGTCATCTCTAAAGCGGTGTGTTCACGTATGCAAAAGATATTGAACTCGGTGGTTGGCCCCTACCAACGCGGATTCATCAGAAACAGGAAAATCAATCAGAATTCGATGGAGTTTTTCACTATGCTTGAGTTGTCGAAGGACCAACAGTCTACCTCATCGCAAGGAACTGCTGTGCTCATGCTAGATCTTGCTAAGGCTTTTGACCGTATATCACATCAGTACATGAGATTGGTGTTGACTAGGATGGGCTTCGGTGTGAGAATCATCAAATTGATTATGCTGATTCTCACTGATCAAGATGCTCAAATCTTGCTTAATAACTGGAAAGGAGCGAGGTTCCCTCTTCGTTGTGGAACGAGACAAGGGAATCCCTTGTCCCCTCTTCTTTTAAACTTGGCATTGGAACCGCTTTTAGTCCATCTTGAGGAAATAGAGGGTATTCCCATCATATACAATGGCGTGGTGGTGGAGAAGATGAAATACCATGCCTTTGGCGATGATGTCAACATTTGTCTTGGCGGGGACAAAGATTATGAGATAGTTGCAAAAGCTCTCGCAAAGTTTGAGCGTTTTAGCAATAGCAAGGTCAGTGAGACTAAGACCAAACTCATGGGTGTGCATTCTTCTTATCTACAATACCATCAGATGATACTCCCGTATCCTCAGATGTTGTTGTATTCGGAAGACTTGAAGTACTTGGGCTTGAAGTTGAATGGAGTTAACTGGAAACAGCTTATAGGACTGTTTCATTCTGTCACCATGAAGCAAGGTTACATGAATCTTGATTTGATTAATCGAGCTATAGGCCCCAATATGTTTGTGGCCTCTCGAACGGTCTATAAAGACTTGGTGCAATGTATGAAGCCTCTGCAGTTGAAGAAGATGGATGAGGGTGCAAATGCAAGTACAACTTCAAGGTCACAGAGCAGCCGTTCTCCGCTCGATTTTGAACGGAGACATGGATTGGTACACAAAGTATCTTCGGTTGAAATTAACTCACCATATGGCCAAGATCATGAGTAAGAATAAAGCCATTCCACACCTGAGTGCGAGAGGATTGAACTGTGCTGATTTTCTTTTGGAAAGCACAGGTAAATTCTTCACACATCTCAAGTGGACGTTTACGAGAACAGAAATATGTTACCTTGAAGCGTGGAAATCGATTGTTCCACGCACACGTGAATTCACCAATTCAACGCTTTCGCGAGAGCCCGTAGTGGAATCATCTTACGTGGTTCCAGATACGAGCGAAGAAGATTATCAGCTCTCACAGCAAGAAGTCAAGAATTGCGATCGGCATCGTTTCAGATCTGTCAGTCGCAAGCAACAAGAGAAACTTCCACCAATACAACCGGGGAGGCGTTTGGAAATTTGCCCACCGGCTCCTCCCCAAAGACGATGCGAAAAATTCTGGAGGCAACTCCACAAATACGAATGGATACAGCATAAAGATTTGAAAGCTCTCCATCATTTCAGTTTTGGATCTCATGTTCCGATTCATGACACAAAGACCCCAGTTACAGGCTTCAAATGTCATTTATGCCTTGGAAGGGTAGATCTGACAGGTATTTTCAAGCATCATTACAGCGAATGCAGCTGCACGAAATCCTGGTGGAAATATGTTAGGCATGACATTGCCCATGAATTGAATTCGATGTTGGCACCATTGAATCATGAGTACGAAAATTTGCACAACCTCAATTGGTACGTGGAGACTGTTCCCGAGTTTACTGTTCGAGAAGAAAGGATGCGGAATCGGGCATTGTGCTTCAACCACTTCTGAGACGCAAGTTGAAGAAGTTCTTGGAGCATACTCGGGTCAGAACGGACTGAAACGACTTGCAGAAGCGGAGAGGGTAAGGAGGAGAGATTAAGGCTTGTGAAAGTCGGGCTCTTTCACTACTCAGTGCCTTTTCTAGAATGCATAGATTTTGTAGCTTCAGGTGGGTGCCCCCTATAATACAATTGATTCTTTAAAAAAAAATGGATATTTGCCCACTATGATGGGAAAGTGGATATGACAATTGCGCCTTGTCGAGTTTCGTGCCACCCTAGCCCCTCGCAGACCTCGCTGAACACTTAAAAGTGACCAGTATTTTTAATCATTTCTCGAATTGCAATCGATGTCCGGCGTAACCGTAAATCGTAACCGTAAATCGTAACCGTAAATCGTAACCGTAACGAATAAGCGTAAATCTCACCGTAGACCGCAATCTGATCACGATTTTCCGTAAGCGATGGAAACGCGCGCCGGTGTCAACACCCATGCGGCTCTCCCACATCAACATCACCACCCCAAATACACACCCCTCAAAACAAAAACATTGTTCGTGTACCTGGTCGACAAACCAGACACAAACACGCCGAAAAAAAATTGCATGCCGCTCAATGCGATGCGTCCGGCGTCCAGCGGAAAGTCTGCGCAGCTAAAAAAATGGGGCGACGACGACGATGGCGGGGATTTCGAAAACGAGTTTGCCGGCGGCAACGAGGATTTTTTGGCGCAACTTGACGACTCGAACAATGAGGTATTGTCGCCCGTCGACGAGTATCCCACTCTCAAGCTCGCGCCCGCAGTGCGCGGAATCAGTCCCAGCGCGGCCGATATCGAAAGGGGTATTGGAGAAGATAACGGAAGAGATAGGGGGAAGATTAGGGGAAAAGATGGTGGGAATATTCCAGGGGATGTACGTAGCGGGTTTCTAAGGGGTGGCTTGGATAGGTTCATTGAGGTCGACGAGGACAGGAGCGAAGTGTCGTTTGGCGAGGATTTACAGCCAGATGATCTCCATACCCGTTTGGGCGGATTCGTGCAGAAAAAGTATGACGAACATGACGAGTTCAGGTTTCTGCCGGGGGCCGCGTCCCTGCTGTCTCCTGTTCACAGACGGTCCTTGAGCGATTTCAGCGAAGATACTGATACAGACATCACCGACATCAATGACGAGGATTTCGAGGCGATCGACGACATCTTCGGTAAGGAGGAGAGTGGTATATATAGCAGTGGAGGGACACGGGCGTCCAAGAAGCGGGAAACCCAGGGCCGGGCCAGGGAGATCCTACTGTTGCGTAAAAAGCAGTTGGAGGAGCAGGCGCGTGCCGAGGACGCCGAGTACTTCCAGCGATACAGGAAGACCCAGGGCGGAAATGGCGGACTAAATGCTGGAAGTGGTGGACAAATTTCCGGAAGTGGCGGACTAAATTCTGGAAGTGGCGGGGCGTTTGCGGATCCTGGCGCTGACGAGGTCAACACTCTAAAAATCAAGGACCTTCGATTATACAGCGGGCTGCCGGGACGAAACCGGGCCGAGGATTTGGAGAACGACGCTACTATCAACTACGAGTACACACGCGACGATTTCGAGTCTTTCGAGGACGGGTTTGTGGGCGACCTACCGGCAGGCCTAAATCAAGACAAGCTCTCGCAGTTCCATACGTTGCCACCCGGTAAAGGTGATGTTCTACTGCGGAAGGCGAGCATGCCTGTTTTCCCAAGATCACTCAAGGCGTCCAAACCAACTAAGTTCAAGTCATCGATGGACCTTGCGGGGTCGCTCAGAGACGGCGCATCCGAGCACCCTCTCTTCAACAAGAACAACAAGATCATCAGGAAGTTGGACCGGATGCCGTCATTTCATACTAGACGCGTTCCAGAGCAGCGACCGCCATCCAGTGAAGACTTGCTCGACTACAACATGGAGCTCCGCAAGACCCAGCTTCTCGAGAAGTACATGGAGATCTCCGAAAAGCAGTTCCAGCTACGTTCCAGTCCCAGAAAGAAAGCCCCATCTAGCCCGCAGGCGCAAAAACCCACGAAGAAGGGTGTGGGGATAGTCAGGTATCTCAACCACCAAACTTCTGCCCCCTTCGTGGGAGCCAACAAGCTGATGAGATACAATCTGGACCGGAAGACGTGGGAGGGAAATGACCATGATCTCTTGAGATTCAATGACGACAAAGAAGACGGCGGGCGAAGCAAGAGCCAGAAGCAGCCCAAGCCCAGCTTGATCACTCTACAACTGTTTCAGCATCAGAAGGAAGCGGTTAAGGGCGACATGGTGTTTGACGCAGAGAATCTCCGGTGGATAAACAAGAACGCTCACGCGGAGCAGCACGAAGATGTTTTTGAGGACTTGCCAGATCTCGTCCCGAATGACATTCCACTGTACCCACCGAAGATAACTGGTACTTCCAGGCCCGCAATCACGGACCGCGGAGTCAGCGCATTTACGCAGAGAACCGTTCTGACAACCTCAAACGGGAGTTCCATTGCAAGCAGTGTGTCTGCTGGTGAAGAGTTCGTGCTTAGTGCGAAGCTAATGGCCCGATTCGAGAAGGAGGAGGCAAAGATCCGCAAGAAAACGCACCAATGGTTTGGGCCGAATGAGACCTACCATCTCACGAAACGGGATGCCTTTGACAGCGAGTATTTCTGGGAAATCCGCAGGATGGTGATGGACAACGGCGCCTAGCCCAAGCCTCAAAATATTTATACCCTTTTCTTGTAACTTATGTATTATTCAATTCAACCATGCCGGCTTCCGATCTCCCATCAAAACCTCTGTGAAGGAATCGGTCACTCAAACAAACACTAAGCCAAGCCCGACCGCAAAAAGAGACACCATGACCATGGCAGCGCTGGTGGAGGAAAATGAGGGCTGGACGTTGGAAGCTCCCGACGAACTCTTGGTAGAAGTACTCGAGGCAGAAGAGCCGGATGTGGACCCGGATTTCGACCCGGATTTCGACCCCGATTTCGACCCGGATCCCGCACCAGTTTTGGTGCTAGTGCCCGAAGTAGCTCTCACAACTCCAGCAACAGTACCAACCCCAGAGACGCCTGCAGATGAAAGCACAGCCTTACATGACGATGCAGTGGAGGCCGACTTAAGCGAGGCCGATCCCGAAAAGTCACATGCGCTCGAGGAGGCGCCGTTGGCGCTGTAGTACAAGTTGAGCACAAAGTCCAACTGGGCCTTGGCGTTGCAAGGCGAGTAGGCACCGTATACACCGGTCGTTCCGTTACCAGATACACCGTCGCAGTCAACAAGGCCACACACAACCGAGAAAAGATTGGCAAAGTTGTCGGAGCTCACAGAGGAGTCCACAACACAGGACAAGGAGTCGACCATGCAGTCACAGATGTCTGAGTCAGGCGTGGGTGGCAACACAGTGGCAGCAGCCCAATCAGCGCCCACAGTAGGGCATGTAGTGACCAGCTGGGAGGACGAGGCCGAGTTTAGAGTGGCGTAACTAGGTGAAATACTGGCCAACTGGTCCCTGAGATTGGTAAAGT
This sequence comes from Metschnikowia corniflorae, assembly GCA_030581935.1. NCBI lineage: Eukaryota > Fungi > Ascomycota > Pichiomycetes > Serinales > Metschnikowiaceae > Metschnikowia > Metschnikowia corniflorae. Next base: position 24,950 of record JAKTWD010000707.1, read on the forward strand.
CGGCTAGAGTAGAAACGCTGCTTGCAGAGTCAATGCTGACCAAGCCGTAGTCATTGTCTTCCTGGAAGTACATGTATACAATTCCACCAGACCACACGTCGGTCATCTCGGAAGAGTAAATGGCCTGCACCTCGGTAAAAGTACGCGGGGAGACTCTGTTGCAGCCGTACTCCGAGAAAAACACTGGGATTCCCAAGTTCTTGTACGAGTTCGTGATCGTCTCGTACCCCGAGGTCGCGAACGTCGAGTCACCACACCACTCGTACATGTTGATTCCGAAAAAATCAGCACGGACGGACTGGTCGCCGCAGGCAAAGTACTCGGCCAAGTCCACGCGAATAGCAGTATCATCGTTGGCAGAGTAACCCACGGGAATAGTGCGATACCCCTTCTCCAGAATATAGGCCTTCGTGTCTCTCACGGCAGCTTTGACATAGGCCGAAGCATCGGTGTTGGAGACCTCGTTGGTCACCTCGTTACCGGCGAAAAATCCCAAAACATTGGTGTAGTTGTGGAGGGCGTCCACAACAGACGTGTAACGGTCCAACATTTCAAGGGTCCACGAGGGACTCTCTCTGTTGATGGAGAGGTCAGGCTCGGATAAATCTGCAATAACGTAAATGCCGGCATCTGCAAGCGCATTCATGCATTGCGTGTGGTCCTGGGTCACATTTAATGCGTACACTCGGATGACGTTTGTGTGCAACTCCTGCAAGTACGGAATGTCGCGCAGACACGTTTCATAGTCAGCCAAGGGGTCAAAAAATGACGCAGTGGTGGAGCCGCCAGTGTCTTGTTGGTAGGCCACACCCTTCATCAAAAACTGCGAGCCATTGTTCGAGTAAAAGAATTTATTTCCCGAGACCTCGATTGCGGGGAGGTCGGCGGCTAACGCCGAGGCTGCCAATGTCACTGCTACAGAAAGGAGCGAGTTCCACAACATTTGTAAACGAAGGACGTGTATGGTAAGGAAGAAAAGTAGTAGGATAGGGGAAATTGAGGAGGAAAAAATGAGGAGGGTTGATCTGGGAGAGTGCCTTTTATTACGACAGCCACGGGTGGCACATCGCGGGTGCATGTAGGAGTGCACAGTGGTCGGATATCTGCGTGCGTGTGCATACGCGCGCGCATGTGTCAACAATCAACGCGCGAATTAGGAAAAAAGCGCAGCAGACGTCTTCGGATGTGTGTATATGCAGGATGACAGATTTCGAACCGGCCGGATGCGTGCTTGCGGCCGACGCCAAAAATACCGACAGCAGGTGGTGAAGGAGTTGAGGGAGAATGGATTCAATTATTAGAGAGCCGAATTATGCTTCTTGGGCTTCCTTAATGCTGCTCTCGGCGTTCAAAGCATGAAACGCAGTGGCTTTTTCAAAGAAACAGATATGGATTGAAGGATGCCGCTTACCTTAACCGTGGGCGAAATCTATATACTCCATAGAAATCCTTGGCACACTTTATTTTTCCAAATGTGTACCGCGCATTCAGGTTTTGGTGTCGCGCGGGTTCGAACCGGGGTCTGAGGCGCAATAGGGTTACACCTTGACCGCTGCACCACACGAGTCAAGTATCTACCCTCTAAAAATTGGAAAATAAATAAACGCACACGTGAATTCACCAGTTCAACGCTTTCGCGGGAGCCCGTATTGGAATCATCTTACGTGGTTCCAGATACGAGTCAGGAAGGTTATCAGCTTTCACAGCAAGAAGTCAAAGATTGCGATCGGCACAGTTTCAGATCTGTCAGTCGCAAGCAACAAGAGAAACTTCCACCAATACAACCGGGGAGGTTTTTGGAA
>JAKTWD010000708.1:0-26711 GCA_030581935.1 Metschnikowia corniflorae
GACCGGAGTCTCCGATAATCAAATACGCTCATATCAACCAATAGGTATTATATCTTTCAGACTCAACATTTACCTGAACTACATACAACACCACAAGATGTAACTTAGCTCTCGAAAAGGATCTTGATAGTGCGAGCTTTGACGTCATGAATGTACAGAACCCCCAATATAGACTGCTGCGACCTCATTTCACAGCCACGCTCAGCGGTTATTGATATCAGTCTTCTCTGGTCTCCACTGCATTCCTACACTGTCATTTCTTTGCAAACTTTTACTATTCTCAAAACAAACTATTTCAAGGGAAATTGCCGATTCTAGGGCCAAAATATCCATCGGGCGCGTCGCTGATGTTCAAGTTGGGGAAATACGACCCATCAAGACCAGCGTAGGTCACCGTGTTACCCCACCAATCGATGTCCTTTGCGTGGTACTGCACCGCAAAAAAGATGATGATACTGCTGAAGGCGACACCAGCAGATAAAGCTCCGGACAACAAGAAGGTGTACTTTTTGAACCAGTTCAAATACCTGTTTCTGATGACATACATGAAAAAATAAGACGCGATGACTCCGGGGGTGATGTACCCCAAATTGTATGGTGCGTACACGATGATTCCACCGACAATCAAAACGGGCTCGAAATACTTGACTGCTTCGTACTTCCTGAAGTACTTCTTGATGACAACCATGACTGGAGCGAGCAAGAATCCGATCAAGAAACACCACTTCAAAATAGGATAAAGGTGCGAGAACACTTTCTTGGGCCCAATGACACCCCAAATCACCGACGAGGAGTAGAACGTGCGCGCCTGTGGGCAGGTAAACTTCTGAGACTGAGTTGGCGAGCAGAAGTGCTTGATGCTGTCAATGGTGAAGTTGATGATGGCCAAGCTGATGAAGCAGTTCACAATCACCGAGAGCATTTGTGTTCTGAACAAGGATCTGGGAGGGATTCTGAGGTAATGCGCCATTTTCTGGTTGGTGATATAGTTTTGAGCCTGTCCGTCGATGTTGTAACCCAAAGCCTTAATGAACATCAAGGCGATTCCGTTACCAGGCAAGGCGTACCCCACAATCAACTCCACCAACACGTTGAGACCGAAGGAGTACCCTGTGATTGAGTAGATCAAGGTGAGCGGGATCAAGAAAACAAAGTTGATGCCAACGGCGAAAAAGATACTCCACACTGGGGTCTCGGTGGGATATATCTCAACACAGATGATGGCCAAGACAATCGAGATCACCAACAACACCAAGAAACACCACTCTGGCACTTCCTTATAGTTGCGCATGGACTTCGAGAATGCATCGTGGTACCCCTCGTATGTCGACTTCCTGAAGTTTCTGATGCCGCCCCAAAGGCCAGAGAACGCAAACACGATATGCCTCCATTGCGTCAAGCCCATGTACACGATCGTGAACGGATAGAGAGCAAAGAACGCGCCATATGTCACCAAATTGGCTGCAGTATAGAATGGGGGCCCGTACTTCTCGTACTTTGCCTGATCCAACAAGTTGTTCTCATTGAGCACTTTGGTCACCAGGTACGACTCTCCAGTGTTGGTGAACAAGCCGTTGGTGTTGATGGGTAGGTACCCTGTCCACTTGTAATTGGAATACCACACTCCAAGTATGCAGAAAAAGCCGATGATCGACCCGATGTACTGGTTGATTTGGGAGTAGAACGGAATGATCAAGGCGGAGTTGTAGCTGATGATGTTCCAGTCAAAAGTGGTGATCGGATTCAAGCCCAAGCCACTGGCAGAGCCCGTGACCACGGCCAACGTCGGGTTGTTGGGTGCAATCCAAGTCATCCAGTTGAAGGTCGACAAGGCTTGGAAAATGTAATCTGGGAACCAGAAGTACAAGAACGAGCCCCAGAACGCAACGAGGAAAAAGTTGAATCTGGAGATCTTCCACCCATTGATCAACTCCTTGGGCTCTGCTTGAACCAAAGCTTTGTTCAATGCTAGAGTGGGCAAGAGACTAGGCCAGAGTGCTCGGGTGGGGTACACGGCGAACTTTCTCATGATGCCCGCGAAACCAAAGCCCATGAACGACGTTGACAACATCAACAAGATCTGGTATCCCCAATTAGCCCAGTCGACGCCATAGAACTCTTTCATTTTCATCACTGGGATATTCGAGGAGACATATGGCGCACCGCCAGACACGGAGTAGAACAAGGTGGCCAACATCTGCTCCTTGTGGTTCCACGGACCGGGATTCAAGTCGACTGTCCATTTCCAAATTTTGATTTTGCGCTTTGGAAGAATCCAGGCTAAAAATGCACCACTTGGGTAAAGGAACACTTGAACAACCTCGGAGCTCAAACTGATGGCAGGCTGTCTTTGGTAGAAGAACTCGTTGATGAACGATCCAATGGCCGTCCAGATGATTCCAACAATGTATACTCTCAAGGTCTCGCAAGCAAGTTCTGGGTCATCATAGGGCTCGGTGACACCTCTGACTTCGGTGTACGGAGAATGATACTCGATGATACCTGCCTCGGTTCTTACTTGCAACGCCCAGTCAAATACATCGTTTTCGCCGTGGTCCAGGTCGTTCCAGTCGTTTTCCGCGGCTTTTGCAGTCTTTCCGAGGCCTGCTTTTTCGTCAAATGCCGAGTCGATGCCGTTCTGGCTCTCAGAAACCGGGGCGAGTGCAAGCAATTTTTCGACGAACTTGACCTCCTCGGTTTGCACATTGACATCATCGGAATGCTCGGCGAGAAACTCTTGAAGAATGGTCAATGCTTCGGGTATAGTCAACTTGCCGATCTTCTCCAACATGTACGAGACCGTGACAGGGAGGTCATCCAAGGAAACCAAGGTGTCGAAGTTGAGTCTCTTCAAAATATAGAATTTTTGGTCTGCGGAAAACTCGTCAGCAACGTCGCTGATGGACAATGGATGAGACGTGACAGCTTTCAAAGTGTCCAGCACTCTTGAACTGACGTCCTCCGACGAAACATCAGCGACGTTCAAACCTGACTGATTTTTTTCGAAACCCATCTAGACGTGGAGATGCAAGAGCGAAGAGGTGCGGAATGAAATTTGCTTGGCAACAAATGCCAAGCTAAAATGCCAAGCTTATGACTTTCATTAGCTTAAATACTCTTCCAGGCATAATTTGCAATCGGGCCACACCTGTTACTAAGCCGAGCCCATGCACCGCACGGCACCCCGCATGGATTGTGGCTGCCACCATCAAATGGACTCGATATGGCGAAATTAGCCGGTATACAATGACTTTCCATGTTCGCAAGCGGCGCTTTTCCATATACGCAATACGCGGTAACAACGCGGTGGAGACTGTACGGCTTCGCAAACGCCGTGAGCGGACTGTGGCAGAATATAGTGCGATTTTGGGCGTTTCGGCATTTACTAATATGGAGGGGAGAATCGGCGATTTTACGAGCTGTTCTCTCACAATTTGACCGTGGCTTCGATACTTCGGTGTGAATTTGTGCTGAATAATGCCGACGCGGCTTCCATAAACGGGCCGAAAATTGACCGTGCACATGCATACGGTATCTGCAGGAAAACTGCACGGACCCGCAGCCGAGCCGAAGTGTCCCCGCGAATCAGTGTCATGACTTTTTTGGCGATGCCTGGAGTTTGGAATCTTACAGCTATTGAAGTTGACAGAAGTGACAGGTGTTTCTGGAGGGCTTTGAATGAGAGGACTCAATCAGTATTGTTTGAAATTATGATGGACTGCACATTGCACGTGCACTTACTGGACCCTGCATGTGCGCGGCCGGACTCTCACTCGGAAATGACCAATCGGATTACAGTTTGCTGTTATCAAACCTCGTGATATTGCGCCATCGCTTTAGAGCCAAACGGTGCTAAACTGAGAATCTCGTCATAGTTCCGTTACCACATCTCTCATGACCGTGAGATATCTATGAGGTTTGTATGCATGACCAGCTCGACTAGTTGTCCAGCCCGATGTCCACAAAGTCACGATATTTCTACTCGTGAAAGACTGATCCGCGCCCCTCTGCGGCTCGAGTTGCTTATCTAAGGCGCCAATTTGAGATACGGGACTTTGTTTTTACTGCAGCCAGCCAGATCTGTCGTAACTGGACGCGGCATATTGCAAGATGCACGGGTGTCACTGGACGGTGCAACGATCATTTCTTGAGATACACGTTTTCGATTTGTTGAGATAATTTGATAAAATTGTCAATCAGGATCACATCTGGGAGAGTCCGGCTTCAGGCGGCTAGACAAAGCTTCTTTAGACAATATGACGGCCTTTTTGAGGACATACGGTGCGTTTCCATGTCTCACTAATCTAGCGGCTCGCTTAATGGTTTGATACTTTCGGCAAGTATGCATGCTGAAACGGTTTTCACGATGTTTCTTTCCTAAAAATGCTGAAGGTGCAGCTTCGCTCTATCCTGCAAGCCTCTTGGCGATTTTAGGGTCACTTAGGAATAAGAATTGTTGGTTTTGAGCATTTGAAATAAGGTCTTCATTGAAGTGGATTAAACGAATTGGAATTACTTCGAGCGAACTTCGAATATCTATTTACGGATAGTGACCTTGTCTGGGCCCAAAGTATCCATCTGGCGCAGTGGTGATATCTAAGCGGGGTAAGCCAGCACCATCGACACCAGCAGAAGAAACCGTGTTACCCCACCAAATGATGTCTTTCTCGTGATACTGGACGGCAAAAAAGATGATGATGCCACTGAAAGCAACACCCGCGGTTAATGCACCTGACAACAAGAAATTGTACTTCTTGAACCAATTGATGTAGTTATTCTTGATGACGTACATGAAGAAGAACGACGCAATGAGTCCCGGGGTGATGTATGACAAGTTGTATGGTGCATAAATGAGGAAGCCACCGACAATCAAAACCGGCTCGAAGTACTTCACAGCCTCGTACTTGCGCAAGTACCTCTTGACCACGAACATGATGGGAGCGAGCAAAAAACCTATCAAAAAGCACCACTTCAAAATAGGATAGAGGCTCTTGAATACCTTTTGAGGACCAAGCACACCCCAAATGACAGATGACGAGTAGTATGTGCGTGCAGCGGGACACGAGAACTTCTGAACCTGGTGTGGCTGGCAGTAGCCCTTGATGTTCGTGATGGTGAAGTTAATGACCGCCAAACTTATGAAACAGGATATCACCGTGGAGAGAATCTGGGTCCTGAACAACGCTCTGGGAGGAATTCTGATGTAATGCGCCATTTTCTGATCAGTGATGTAGTTTTGGGCCTGGCCGTCAATGTTGTAACCCAATGCTTTGACAAACATCAATGCCATACCGTTTCCGGGTAAAGCGTACCCAACAATCAACTCGACCAACACGTTGAGACCAAAACTAAACCCGGTGATGGAGTACACAAGAGTGATTGGAATCAAGAAAACAAAGTTGATACCCAAAGCGAAGAAGATAGTCCACACCGGGGTTTCCATCGGATAGATCTCAACGCAGATGATGGCCAACACAATGGAGATCACCAATACTATCAAGAAACACCATTCGGGGACCTCCTTATAGTTGCGCATGGATTTCGAGAAAGCGTCGTGGAAACCATCGTAAGTGGATTTCTTGAAGTCCCTGAAAGCACTGATCAAGCCGCCAAAGGCACACCGAATGTGTGTCCACTGGGTCAAACCAATGTACACGACGGTGAATGGGTAAATTGCGAAGAAAGCACCGTACGAGACCAAGTTGGCAGCTGTGTAGAAGGGCGGGCCGTACGAATCGTATTTCGATTGATCCATCAAGTTTTGGTCGTTGAGAATCTTGGTCACCGAATACAGCTCCCCGGTGTTTGTGAACAAACCATTCGAATTGATCGGAAGGTACCCCGTCCATTTGTAATTGGAGTACCAAACTCCAATGATGCAGAAGAAGGCAAGAATCGACCCGATGTACTGATTGACCTGAGAGTAGAACGGTACTGTCAAGGCGGAGTTGTAGTTGATGATATTCCAGTCGAACGAGGTGATTGGATTGAGGCCCAAGCCAGTGACAGAGCCAGTGATGGTCGCCAAGGTCAAGTTTTGAGGCGAAATCCAGCTCATCCAGTTGAAAGTCGACAACGCCTGGAAGATGTAGTTCGGGAACCAGAAGTACAAGAAGGACGCAGAAAACGCAATGAAGAAGAAATTGTATCTCGAGATCTTCCACCCATTGATATTTTCCCTCGGTTCCGACTGCAACAACGCCTTGTTCAACGCAAGCGTGGGCAACATCGTTGGCCAGATCGCGCGCGTAGGGTAAACGGCAAACTTTCTCATGATACCAGCGAATCCGAATCCCATGAACTGGGTGGAAAAAATCAACAAGATCAGGTATCCCCAATCGGCCCACTTCACGCCATAGAACATCTCCATTTTCATGACTGGAAGATTGTACGAGACATATGGCGCCCCACCGGATACTGAGTAGAATAACGTCGCCAACATCTGCTCTTTGTGGTTCCAAGGCCCGGGGTTCAAGTCGAAAGTGTACTTCCAAATTTTGAACTTGTATTTTGGGAGGACCCAAGCCAAGAAAAGTCCACTCGGGTAAAGAAACACCTGAACAACGGCAGTATCCAAAGAAATACTGGGCTGCCTCTCCATGAAAAACTCGTTGATGAAAGCGCCGATGGCAGTCCAGATGATGCCCACGATGTACACACGGATCGTCTCGCAGGGCAATTCGGGGTCATCGTAAGGCTCGGTGACAGCTCTGACCTCAGCATAAGGAGAGTGGAACTCGATGATACCAGCCTCGGTCTTGACCTGCAACTCCCAGTCAAATATGTCATGCTCGCCATGGTCGACATCGTGCCATTCGTTTTGTTGTTTCACCATCTCGTGGTGGTGTCTTTTCTCATCGAAGGCAGAGTCAATACCTCCATTACCTGGCTGTGCAGGAGCTGAATCAAGCAATCTTTCGATGAACTCATAGTCGGTTGTCTTGATGTTGACGTCGTCTTTGTGCTGAGCAACAAACTCTTGAAGAATGTTTACGGCGTCGGGAACGGACAAGCGCTCGATCTTTTCCAACAAGTACGATGCGGAGACAGGAAGGTCATCCAAAGTGACCAAGGTGTCGTAGTTGAGCTTTTTCAAAACATAGTGTTTTTGCGAAGAAGTGAACTCCTCGGCAACATCGTTGATGGATAATGGGTGCGAAGTGACAGCTCTCAAAGTGTCCAGCACTCTGGAGCTAACATCCCCGGACTCCACGCTGACAGCATGCAGCTCGAAGTGGCTCTTTTCTGTTGCCATGTTGGTGTGACCAAGTGGAAAAGTGAATCTGATCGGAGCTCACAGAATTTCTCTTTTGGACTGGCGAGCAAGAAAGAATAGTCGGCTCCATGTGCCCTTTAATAATTCTGCTTATCTGCTTTTTGCAATCGGCTCGGCACGACTTATCGGCACCGAGCCCAGGTCTCGTACGGCACCGCGTGCGGCGCCAATGATAGATAGCGGGCCGACGGGGCCTGCTCCTAAGAGCCTGCGACGTCTGTATCCCGGATTCGACCGGCACAGACGTCATTTCGTGCGTTCGATCCGAGAAAGTACGAGAAGAAGGCGTGTCACACGTGCAAAAGCCACCACCGCGCACGCCCGGACTTGCAAAACTTTATTTTTAGCTTATTGTGTGGTGCAATGGGCCGAGCCTCCGCACACTGGCACGGCTTCTCGGTTCAGTTTCCCGAATAGCCACAGCTGCGACGCGCTCGTGATTTCCTGTCATTATCCTCGGGACACGCTTATTTTGACTGTGTTAAACAGCAAATTTCCGCGATTCCTGATCGGGAAAACTGTCGGTTTTTTTGACACTGTCCCCGTTTCTTTCATTGCAACTACCTGAAAACGCCCGATGAATGTCTCGGCAAAATTACGAGTCGTTGTGGCGTGAAGTGTGTTTTGAAGTGTATTTTCAGCACCACGCTTGGGCGCACGCGTTCGCGATAAGCCTTCGGAGCCTCGCCTGATAGCATGCATGGTGTGCATGCAAGCGCGGACAAGTCTTGCCCCATCCCGAGAGTTTATCAATCACCCAATGGAAATGCAGCAACAATAGTTGAAACTTTACGGTTCATGCACTGGTCGATCGCTCGTGACGAGCACGCGGCTTGAGTTTCGTCTTGTCGATGAATCAGCCAATCATAATGACTCAGAGCCATTTATGTTCGGAGAAGTTCGGACACTGTGGTGGGGTTGTGGCCATTTCGTGATGCGGCATTTTGAGTATCCGTGGTTTTGAAAAAATGGTCTGTTTCTTTTTCGGCTTCGCGTCATAGTGCATCAGGCTTTTGAGAGCGTTGAAAATGACTGAGAGGTGTCGTCAATGGGGGATCACTGTACTGAACATCCGTGCGATGAAGATTCCAGCGTTTCTCGCTCTTCAAAAATTTTGAGCATTCACAGAAGGTCGATATCCGGTGTCGTTTTGTGGACTAAGTGAAAAGAAGTGGCTACAAGTTTGGTCTACTCAAGTGTTTGGCTACAAGCTAGATGCCTGAATATAATCTCCTCGTGGGTGAATGGCCGCAGGCAAATGACAGAAAACGGTCATACCATGTCGCCCCTGCCTATTACGAAAGCGTTGCGGTCTAGGGCTTCAACTTCAAGCGAAGAATTATCAAACGGCTCGTTTGTGTTTTTGCCGGATGCCCCGGGATGTTCCATACCCGAGCGTTTGCCTGAACCGATCGGCCCGCACCGAGCTATTTGGGCCGAATACTATCAGCCTCGTTATTAAGCAGAAAAATATCTGCAACTCCCGTACACGGCGACTCGCAGAAACTCTTCATGAACTTGTCCAGAGAAATCCTGAAGAATAGACTCACAAAAAATCAAGCAAATCAATTTGGAGTTCTCATTTCTCACACGAGACCTCAAGACTGAACCCGATCTCAGTTCCGGAAACTGTTTTGTTTCAGAGTCAAACATCTATATGTGATATCTGTCAATTCTGATCACTTATTAGAACCTTCTAAAATCAAATCTTCCATTGCTCAACGAAACTAAATATAGTGGAAAAATTCCAAGACTATTGATCGAAAGTCGAGGAAGATACTTTGCTCGAAATGGCTGGAAGGCTGGCCACTTCAGGTGCGTATGGAAGCAAGGGTCAAATCTATCAAATGTGCATCTGGAACTCAGATAAAATGTGGGTTAGTCTTCGAGTTTGTCTTTGTCCGACACGTCCCCTACCATCGAAAAGCAGAATCTCGGACTAGTACGAACAATGAAGAAGGGAGGATGAGAGTCGTTCCACAACCATACCCTACGAGTGAGCGGATAATCACCGCATCCCGACCAAGGAGAATTGAAATTGATCGAGGTTGACTCGTCCAGTTCGAGGTCAACACCCGAGAATATCTCCTCTTGCCGTGAGATAGCCGTGGATGAATTATGGCATTCAAGCATACCCACTTGATGAGAACCTTAGTACACCACACAAACTCTAGACCTCTCATTTTTTACCTTTGTCTTTTACCTCAAAGTGCCGCAGATCCCAATCACAGTCACTATGCCAAGATCGAGCGGTCAAACGCAAGATTGACCGGCGGAATTTCGTAAACGTCATCAGTGATGCTTTCCCGGTAAACATACCAGACTCTACATATGATGTTAAAAAGACGGGTACGAAGGATCACCAGAGAAACCGTTTTGCTGACTGTTTTTTTTATGCAGAAACGATCAGAGTATTTCATGACGTTACCAGATAAACCATTTCTGTCTTGACACGCTCTCGTATATAATCCAGTTTTTTTTTTAAAAAAAAGAAACATCATGTTACGGAAAAAAATCATTGGACTAAGTCCACCGCCAAAAAAACTATATTGCTATAGAAAAAACCATAATATGTCGTAAACACATTTCAGGTGTGTATGCCCACCCGGGGATTTCACTCGGAACTTAATCTGCCAAAACCCCCTGCCCAAAATATGATCAACTTACCATTCAACTTACCTTATATGTCCAAATGCCATCGACTCATCGAATTTTCGGATATAGTCTACCCAATAAGAGAACAAGAACAACGCCGTGCTTTTCTTCCCTTCACCGAACCGAAAAGACCCACTCAGTGAGTTTAACAAACAAGTTAAGGCTTTTCAATTCTTCGTACGTGACGTCTTGTGGAGCTAGCATCTCTCGTAAATGCACTGATTTGTGAATCCGATTTCATGCCACCAGGATTTGGTGATCCCACCTCGTTGTAGAGGTGTCTCAACCTCTAAACAGTGGTTTAAATTGCCTCCATAAAGAAGACAGTGCCGCTGTTTGAGTGTGTCAACGTTGAATATTAAATCCCCAAAGATTTCTCTTTGTAATGATTTGTCATGAGATGGTAGGTAAAAATTATGAAACAACACCATCTCATCAGTGTGTAGTTTCACCCTTACCGTGGTCGAATACTTGCGATGACCTGGCAAGACTGTCAATTCATCGCAACCAAGTCTATCAACTAATTACTCAAGTCACCTCCGCTTCACACTTTTGGGTGCCTTAAGTTTGCGCTTTATACAAGCAAGCTCGGACCTGTTTCAATAGCTTGCGCCTATCTTGGCCCAGCACCTGCTCGGGCTGCACACCGTTTCTTTACGTTTGATCCTCCTCGTGTTTTTGAGTCGGATCAGGCTGACTTCCCTGAAGATCAGTTTAACCTCAGAACGTCTCTCCTGAATCACTCAGAAAACTCACGTCTGGTACTATGTTGCTTTCGGGTATTAAATTTCCACCAGGAAGAAAGACAGGTTGCACTTACACGTCTTCACTCACTTTTTGCCCTGAATGCTACGCCTGCTGTGGACCAGCCGGTCCGTTCTCGCTCTCCTCCTCTTACAGATCAGATCCCGGCCTATAAAATGGCTAAGACGAAGTTTTCGAGGGAAAGTGCATCTTCTGATCCTGGCATGACTGGTTCACCTATGACTTCTCATGTGGTATCAAATGCCGTGAAGGCGCTCTTTAAGGCAAGGGTAGCGGCTCGGCAAGCTAAAAGACCATCTTCTACCAAGATCATGGTTCCTGCCACTGTTCCGGTCGACGCGAAGCTCCTGCTGTCTCTGCCATCGAGTGGAAGCAGCTCCTTCTGGACCTGTGGGTCTTTTGGTGCCAACTGTGCCTGGTCGGACAGCTGCTCAAATTTTCAAGATTCACGTGATGCCGCTGTCGGTCAGAAAACTCGAAACAAATCGGGAACCATAGCTTGTTGAGGGTTCTCGCAGCACAGCCAAGAGTTGTCCATCTGTTCTTGACGTGTGTGATCAGAGTCGAAACGTAATACGTTTTTCGAGTGATGAGCGTGTTTCGGCATTCCGCATTTTTTCGATTTTTTTCTTTTCTCTTATCACATTAGAGGACGCTCGAACTCGGCTTCTTTGTATGCCCACCAACACGGTTTTATTCTATCTGTTGTGAAGAGAAAACTACATATCTTGATTGGGATTGCACTCTCATGTATTAATTGACTTGCAGACTGGGTTCCGCCTTGAGCCAGCAAGAACACTTCCAACTTCAAATAAACCTCACAGCCTTTCTCATCTCACAAAACAACTTCTTTTACACAAAACAGATGCCTCTACAGCTCAGAGATGAATGCTTAAATGGCTCCGTGGAAAAGAACAACTCATGAACGTACCATGACAAAGACCCGATCTGAGAATGAACTTGCATCAAGTCAGCAATTTGATGACCGGCTTCCGACGACTCTCAAATTCGGCCTTGTATCTCTATCCATTAACGGTGCATTAACAGGTAGAGAAGGGATCTTGTACAACAAATTCCGCGCGTTCAAAGCGAATTCCTCACCAAAGCTTCAGCAATGGAATATCACAACGAGTAGGCTGAGGTGCAAACTTGATTAAGTCTGCGGAATATGCCAAGAGCTTCATTTCTCGGAGAACGACTCTGCACGACTAAGGCCGAATTCAACCAGCCCGATTTTGCGTTTACGCACATATCGCAGAAGGAGCTAGTGGTCATCCAAGGGGTCATATTCAAGCTGTTAAGCTAGTCAAAACAGTTGAAGCCTCCTTAAAAAAAAGACTCCACAGCCAGCCGGTCGGGACGATGGAGAAAGTTCTTAAAAAAACTACACAAACATGTATCGTCGGCTAGGAATGATTTCACAGCCTTCCATTTGTTCAATTCCCGCTCAAACATGCCATTGCAATTCACGAGTACGGATAAAATACCGCAGTTCCGCTGTCACTTATGCCTCTTGAGTGTCGAGCCACCCCATTTGTTGAGACCTCTACAACGAGTGCGGGATCACCAAATCCTGGTGGCATGAAATCGGATTCACAAATCAGTGCATTTACGAGAGATGCTAGCTCCACAAGGCGTCACGTACGAAAATTGAAAAGCCTTAGCTGGTTCGTTGAAGCCTTTAAGCGGGTCTGTTCGGTTCGGTGCAGGGAAGAAAAGGACGACGTAGTTCTTCTTCCCTTACTGGATAGACTGTTAGTCAAAGCACTCCATCGGATAAATTCGACGGGTCGATGGCATCTGAACATAAATGGTTAGATCAATGAGAAGTTGATTATATTTTGGGCAGGGGGTTTTGGCAGATTAAGATCTGAGTGAAATCTCCGGGTGGGCATACACACCTGAAATGTGGTTGAGACATATTATGATTCGTTCTATAGGAATATAGTTTTTTTGTCGGCGGACTAAGTCCATTGATTTTCAACGAAATATCACATCTCTTTTTGAAAAAATAGATGAGAGACTGTGCTGTAGAAAACAGAGTTTAGTGCACTCAGTGATGACCATCCTCCAGACACGACAACCCATGACAAATTGATAAACGGATGACAACCCTCTGATAGTCATAACTCAGCTGGGATTAGCTCTCGAACCTAATTGCTCTGCATTGACAGAGACATTAGGGATCTCAGGAAAACGAAGATTCTAGTCAGATCAGAATACCTGAAAGGCCACATCTTCGAAATCAGACTTCATTCTTGCGAACCGGGGTTCAACCGGTTAGGTTGTGTGCACAAGGCTGAAACAAGAAAGTCGAGCCCTTGGGTGCCGAGTTGATCACGGCAAGGAATCCCTGAATGTCCGATCTCTTATTTTCAGGTCCCAGTACGGGTGAGTGTCTTTCAAACCCTAACGAGAAAGAAAGTTTGGGTGTGATTGGCCCACGTGTGTCGATAAGTATACAATAGAATTACCCTGTAGTGTCAGGGCTCTGGGACTGTACTAAGACATTCCCAGTCTCGGCCGACCTCGGTCGACATCGGCCAAGTTAGTTTTATTCAAAGTGGCCTAGGCCACTGAAGCTACGCAGGCTGGCGCAGTCCCATTGCACGTTCGACACTTTTGAGGCGTGTTTGGATCGCCGTGGGCATTCGACACCTTTGAGGAGTTTTCGGATTCCTTTTGGGCAGTCCATCTTTCCCTCTCCACAAATAGGACTGAAGAAGGCGCCTGACCTTAGATATTTCAAATACTCGACCTCTTTCCCAACTTTGGGGGAAAGGGTCATCAAGAATACAACTTACACACTGAATAGTCAGGTTTACGCTACGCCAGAACCTAACACGTAGATTTGCTTTATAAAGCGCTGGCCAAGTGCAAAGCACCGGTTCCGAAAAACGACTGCTGTGACACTATGGCATACTCAGAAACTGCCTCGGTTGTATCCGTCAGAGTCTAGCAACATCTAAACTATAATCTAAGGATTTCAAGAGTTTGTGAAATGGTAAATGTAAAAGAAGCCTCCATTGTCATCGGTCAAAACTTTGATGGTTATGTTTGTATTTGTACAAATACTTCAATAGGTAAGGTAAACATTAACAAAACCCTCGATCACAAAGGTAAATGAATCAACACTAGACCTATTTTATCTGATTTGAACACGGTGAGCCCTCTAGACTTTTTGAATAAAACAGTTACTAATACCGGATTCAATTACTGTAGATTAGCACCTTTTCATATCGGGACCGTGAAATTAGGGAAGTTAAATAGTAACCTTTGGCTAAATGCGGAATCAATTAAACTTGGGATATACTTCCTTTTTGCGCCTGACTATGGAAAGATGTTATACCTTGCCTTACATGACTAGTGTGACATTCTTAATTTTTCAAAGAGATAATATTTACATAAATTAGTTTCGTACAGGTGATGTTCCTTGAAACCACGGTGGTCGGAAGGAAGCGACCCTCCAAAGAAAGAACGACTCCCGCTATATATAATAAAAGAGCCATATCAAAAAATGGATGTCTTTTCCAGGATATGTTTGCAAGTTAAGAGAACTGACAACCTGGACGATCTGACAGAAGATGATGATCAGGAAACTAATGAGCGTCTTCTGGGTGTCCAAACTCTTTGATAATTCTGGGAATAAGGTCTGGAGCCTGCAGAATTTAGTTTTTCAATGTGAGTCACCAATAGAGAAATGGTTATATCTCACTGAGTTTCGAGCTTTCTTTCGAGAAACACTTTCGAAGTTCGCTTTCGCCGTCACGATCATCGTCATCACCAGTCTGAAACATGTCATTTAACCTCATTCTCGCCTTTGTTGGTTTCTTTGACTGAAATTCATAATCCCCCTATCAGACTCGCCTTTGCAAAGGATTCTGTCGAGTTCGCGGTGATAGTGGCGGTTGTAAGTCTTCAAAAATTCGTTTGGAATATCTCAAATTATCTCAAAATATCTGAGTATCTGAGATATTGCTTGGGTATCCGAAATAATTTTTAAGAACTTTCTTATTCGAGATAGCGGGGTATTTGAGGTATTATCTCAAATTATCTCAAATATCCATATACTATCTCGCGGAAAATGCAGATAAAACCATCACTGCCTTCAAGCAGTGTTGTTATTTACGGCCAGAATAAATAATTCTAACTGTATATTCTAATACGGTATCAAAACGGAGATATTGTATTTATGTTTTAATAGCCAATATCGCAGATATGGAGATATTTATCTAATTATAAATAAGAAAAAAATGTGCTGGGTTCTCATAAAGTCATCCTACTGACACCATTTGGGCTTGCCGCTACATTTAATTTTCAGAGGAAGAAAGGATGCCAAACATTGAAATCGTTTCTTAAAAAAAAAAAAGTTAGCGTAGCGGTCAAGGTGCTTAAAAGAACACGCCTCAAATTCCGGGTTCGAACCCGGATGACTCCAGAAACTGGATGTGCGGTACATGTGTGTGAGGTTCTCTAAAGAATATACAGTTTCCGCCCACGGTCAAGGTAAGCGGCACCCTCCAATACTTTTTTTTTTAAAAGAAACATCATAGTAAAAAGTTGGCATCGATATATCTGTTTCTTTGAAAAACAGAGCTGAAAAATACTTTATTACTTTTATTGTTTGGACCAGTGATGCTTATCTGAAAATATTTCAAATTGTCTCACTTCTTTATTGTCTCACTTCTGTATCATCTGAAATAACTCTCTTTTGAAAATATCTGCGATATTTAGCGTACTTCATTAGCTTTTGCGCCTAACTGGCATTTGGGTCACCGCCTGCATTTTGTAAAAATATGAGATCTTTGACTTCTAATATAAACGCAAACATACGTTAAACACTCAGGTGGGTCGATGACACATAGGTAGTCCCCTGTAATAAACAGGTTTTGGACGAGAATTTCCCATAAGGAAATTCGACTCAAAACTCCAGACTCCATGGGTGTTTTTTTCTATAGAATATATAGTTTTGCTGAGATGAAGCTTGCATAGCAGCCGAACCACAGCACCCCCCAATGTGATGTTTCTTTAGAAATAAAAATATATCTTTGATTATTTCAAATAACGTAAATCACTCCTTTTCGCACCAAACCCTATTTTGGGTCACCGCCTGCATTTTTAAAAATATAATATAATATAAACGCTAAACATACGCTAAAACATAAAAAAGAATTATTGAGCTTTATTTTGAAATGTCTGTCTATGATGCCCTATTGTCCCACAAATTCCACAAGTGGATTTGCGTTTTTTATGTGGCTGTGAAATTTCAACTTCTGAATCCACGGAATTTTCCAAAAAGGGATTAACAGTCCCCAGAAAGCTGGAATTGCGTTCGTTGAATTCCTCATTAGACAAGTCACTAGCGTCGGTTATACGCTTTTTGGATCTACTGCTTTTTTTGTTCGGCCTGGCATGAGTGACGAGAACATCGCCGAATTGTTTGGCCATTATCGCATATCAACGACCCTGCGAAAGCGCGTAGTTTAAAAGTTTGTCATAAGAGGCTTTCAACGGACCGGCCACATCCCCAAGACAATAATTTAGTAATTCATAATGCGAGGAAGCAAGAATTATTAAATAGCTGTGTTTTGAAGGCGTACTCGAATCATCAGCAAGACTAGAAGATCTACGTAGCGTCAGACGACGTTCTGGAGACACCTCGTCTTACCTCGATTCTGATCTTCGATAACACCCGCTGAGGATTTAATGGTATAAATCGGCAGTTTCGAAGCTGCACCTAACATTTCGAGCAGTGAAACCATCTACCCGAGCATGATTGTAAGTGCATTGAAGTCATCTTTATTGATGCGCACACTGCCACCCGCGAGCACATCAAACCCAGTTCTTCTCCGGCCAACTGGTAATATTTTTGACTGCCCAAAACAGCAAAGATCAAGAGGTTGCAACAAATGAGATGTGTGAAGCGGCATGTAAAGAGCATATATTTTGTTTCGTTGCAGAATTTGTCAAACTCTGGTGTCAAATGACTACCATGTCCGTCAAGTATCAAAAGTCTATTGTGCCTTTCGTCATAGACTCTGTCTGAGGGATAAAAACCTGTTCGAGCCACCGGATAGCAATATCATTGGATGCCCAACCATTCGCACTAACTCCCAAGCACCAGTCTTCTTCAAGCTCAGCATACCAAGACTCGCAAATTTGCTTACCTTCCAAATGATGAATGGGTGCAAAACGAGACCCGTGGAATTGATACACTCAACTGCTGTCACCCACTCTCGATTTCCGTTCTGGATTCTTTTTCTTTTCCCCCGTATCTCAGACCCTGAGACAATTATCCTTGCCGCATTTAAACCCATCGAAAAGCCTGTCTCGTCCGCATTGTACACATCGCTTGACTCCATTCCATAAGTAAGCATCGTGTTATGCAAAAGATCAAGCCAACCTTTTAGTACCTTTGGGTCTTGGCACTTTGCCCGTCGATAATCAAAAGACATCGAGTACTTTGTGCCGAGATTTGGTTGTCTTTTCACAAATTTGGGAACCCAATTGGTACCGACTTTCAAACTTTCTTTTGTTCTACGCGACGCGAGCAAATATTCTTCCATTCTGCGAACAGCATTGACTTCCGGGGCGAGACCGCGAGAGTCCTTGGAGAGAATTCATTTAACTAAACTTTCATCTTCAGATTTTTGTTAATTTGTTTGGTCTGCGGCTGCTTCGACGTGATTTCTTAAGCCTTTCCTCCTTCGTTGAAGAGTGCTGCGGGACACATTGAAAATGCGTGCTGCTTCCCGAACTGACTTTATATTACCCTCTTTAAACTTTTTAGGGCAAATGAGATCCTAGTTTCATCATCTCAGAAAACTGGAGTTGAATCGACCGATTATGGTGGCATTGGAGGTGTTCGAAAAAAAAAAGTTTTTTTTCAGACGCGTCTGTTGTTGCTGACCCAAAAGAGGGTTTGGTGCGAAAGGGAGTGATTTATGTTATCCTGATATTTTTTCGCGGAAAATGCAGATGATACCATCACTGGCTCAAAGAAGCAAGCAAAGGTGAGGCGTTAATTTTTAAGGTTTGCGGCTGGACCCCCTCCGACGAAGCGGCTACTTCAAGGAAATGAGCACGCGTCATTATTGTCCTAAACAGCCCAGCACCCGTCCGATAAGCTTCTGAAACCCGATAAGTACTCAATGCCTTTCGGAGCCCCTTGAAATAGACGCCCTTTCCGCTTTCTTGTCTTTCAAAACAAATTGAAGAAAATTGTTAGAACAGTCCCTAGATTTACTAAACATTTCTTCCCTCACAAGATCTCGTTTCCTCACTTGGGCCTTTCCTCAGCATTTTCTTCACATTTCCCATCAATTTCACGTCATTCCCTCGGATCTCTTTTCTCGTAAATCTAGCATGCTTCGCTAGCCAATGAAGCGTGCGCGGTATCACCCGATTGCCTGAGATCTGTCTCGATCCGGTGTGGAACGTCGAACAACAGTGAGAAGCGTGAGCTGAGATTCGAGCACAGCAAAAAATGAAACAAGGTACGGCGTGCGGCGAGCACCTTTTCGGCAAGATCGCACACCGGAAAGCTGTTTCGGGTAACAAACCACCCATTGTAAATTTCGTGAGTGAAGACACACACACGGGACATTAGCTATTTGTCACCAGACCCACTCTCGCTTATCAACAACTTTTCAGGATATTCAGCGTGTGTACACGGCCTACCTTGCAACCGTGTGAAACATAAAAATAGGTACTTGTATAGCAGAAGCAGCGGAAAGTGAGTATCATATTGTACAAGACCACTTTATTTAAACACGATCCTAGCTCCCATTCATGCAAAGGACACACTCGCTTACTTCTATTTCAACCGCCAACTCGGCACGGTACAAAAACGGAGATCTTCTGACAGAAAGTCTTATCTCCGATAATGGAGCATTTGCTCGTAAATCCCGGAAACAAGACGTGCCATCGAGCAAGGTACCGTCGTTTAGCTTTCCGAACGGAGAGATATTCACCCCGAGGACGGGACCCCTGAAAAGAGCACGGCCGCCTAAAGCAGTCGCCGACCCTACAATAACAGGGGTTGCAAATCTACAGCCACGTCTCCCGCGGTCTTCTTCATTGGTGCTGGTACGGGCCGCCCCTATCTACGAGGTCCACGAGGTCCCTCACAAGGTCCCTCACGAGGTCCCTCACGAGAACCCTGAGGACCTCCATATCAGGGAGACCCCCCAGGAAACGCGGCTGCTGGCGCGGGGGGCTTTTCTCGTGCGGTCGCACTCGTACCATAATGTTCGGCAGCGGACCAAACAAGACTTGGTGTTCCAACTACGCAACACTAAGATCGACACGCCCACCAACATAAGCGTGCCTTCTTTGGCCGCACATTCGGTCCCGCCACTGTCGGCGCCCGCGCAGTTGCGCCTGCATTCCTTGACAAACAACAGGTATGCCGAAAACGCGTCTAATATAGTGCGCCAGAGCGTGCTTCCGTCTTCGGGCCTGCTGTTGGGAGAGCAGGACACACTGCAGAGCCAGCACTGCTCTGTACCACGCATGGACTCGGCGCCATCGAGCGTATCAAACTACAACTTGCACCGGCTGGACTCCAACACCCCGCAGACATCGGTGTCCGGTTCCGAGTCTGTTCATGAGCATGCGTTGAAATCGTGGAGCAGCTCGGAATCTGTCTCGAGCTTTCGTACGGCACGTGATCCCTCGCCGCTTTCGTCCATTGACGAGACCGCAGGTCCCTCAATCCCCTCAATCCCCTCAGGTGAGGCGATCGATGGACCGCTTTCTTCGCTTGATGCCCCAAGTGGTGGCGCAAATCAATCAGTGTCGGTGGACGAAAGTGGGCTTGAGGATCCTGTTGCTTATAGTAAATCCCTCGTACCTTCGCTGCCTCAAGGTACTGGCGTGGATACTATTGGTACCAGTGAGCCAGGTGAAGTGTCTCCGGTCAATGATCATCCCACAGACGCCCCTGGTCTTGCTCAGTCACAAATTTCTTCAAGCACGACTCTAGATCAAGACACCATGGATCCGGAGCTGAAAACACTCAAGCGGGGCGACTCCTTTCAACTGACCGCTGAACGTGGGGAAGATGCCGAGGAGCAGAACCCTGAAGACACTCTGGGGCACTTAGATCAAGGTCTGTTGATGAATCACTCAAATGACCTGGCAAGACGTCTGACAGCCTCTACCCCCAAACCTGTCGAGGATTCCAAGTTGAGTGCGGTTGACGAAATCGTGGAAGTCACACTGGTTCCAGTCGAAACAGAGACCACGAACACCTGTTCTGCAGGTAAATCTGACAGTCAAGCACATCTCCGGAGCGAGGTTTTGGAAGACACGAGAGAGGAAGTCCTGGAGGAAAGCGGGACAAAGAGCGAAACTGATGAAAACTCTGATGATATCACGGGGATCGCGGAACCTGCTCTCCGAAAAAATGCAAAAGAAACAGTTGATGCCGCCTCTCCATACTCAAATGAGTTACCTGAATTGGAACCTCCTGCAGGAGGTGCAGGAGATAGGCTCAAAGTGCCTCCAGTTACTTCTTTGATGGAACGACGCCAATTAGAGATTTCTCCCATCAAAACATCACTTGATACCAGCGCAGCGTTTGCTTCTTCCCCAGACGTGCTGACTCCTTCCCAGGAAAACTCACCTCGGGCCTCACGACTGGACTCCGACCTCCCCGGATTGGTTGAGAGACTAGTTACTTTAGAGACTCTTGCTGAGAATGAGATAGACGGCCCTGTTCTGACGATTGCACAAACCCCATCTCACGTTTTCAACGGCAAAACAAGTCTGCAGATGCTTTCTAATTTCCGAATCGAAATCAATGATTTGTATTCACCTAGCCATATTGACCGGTTTTTGACCGACGACCAAGAAGCTGTTCCGCGTCGTCGTGATGTTGCAGTCAAAAATGGCACCATTGAATTCCATTCTCGGAACCCATCTATTGTCAGCTCAGACACACCGTCTCAGCTGGTACCGCAAGACTCTATGTCCGAGCAACAATTTAAATCGAGAAATTCTGAACAGCAGAGTACACAGGAGGAACCTTTTAGAAGAACACGGGAACCACAGCTTGAAGCATCTACTGTGAGAGAGTCTATGCTAGCTGTGGTGGATGTTGACTACGAGCGTTTATTGCCTCCCACGCCTACGCAAGACTTTTTTTCGAAACCATCCGCGGATGAAAACAAAGAATCGGGCACGAATGAAGGCGTCCTGAGGAAGGCGTCGAAGTATGAGAGGCTGCCGCTGGGCAAAACTGCATCCTTGAACTTGGAAGATAGCGACTCCAGTTCCGGCGGACTCAAAAAACTTTTCAAGTTCATGAAATTTGGTTCGAAGCAGGGGTCCTCATCATCACCTAAGCTCCGTTGGAAGTCTCTGGCAAGCTCACTCCCATCAACCCCTCGGCTCAATCAGTCGATAGGTGTAGCTCGTGACAGGAGGTCGCAACAAGTGGTTACGAGCCATCTGGAAAAATCCCCCTCCAGTCTTCACAGCTCGAAACGTGCAGGAACGAGGGCCAGGGGCTTTGTTTCCACTTTGAAATCGACATCTGGCTCTAAGGTCCACGATCTTCCTTCTCCGGTGTACAGTGTTAGAGAAAGGGCTCTGTCGCCCGATCTTGAAACATTCAGCACCATAAACGAAAGCAACAGGTTCGATCTACCGGAATACGATGTAGAGGGTGACACATTTGACGACGTACTTATCAAGTTTCAAGAGGTGGAGAAGGAGATCGAAAACGAAGTTCAGGTACTCATAAACTCGAAGGGCAAGCACGACTTCTTTCTCAAGGACGATGAACTCACCAGAGCTCAAATCTTTGATCAGCAGGCGAAAGACACACAGCTTTCAAACGAATCTCTTCCGGGAAAGCTCGACTCGCAGAGCTCCAGTGCATCAACATTCGACACCACCGTGAACGATGATGAATTTGACGACACCGCACCTAATCACGAGGAAAAAGTGTACAAAAAGTTGAGGCCATTCCCGCAAGACACTGATGTTATTTCTGTGACGTTGACTAATAGCGAGGTCCTAGCCGCCCTTACCGAAAAGTACGACGCGAGACACTCTTATTTGAGATTGGTCAGACAGTTTTCTGACTATGAGACAATGAATGTGAATTTGAGCGGGTTTGACCCCACAAAGACACCAAAACCAGCATTGAGCGCAGGCGCGAAAAAGTCTAGCTTCGTTGGTACAACCGAGGGCCCGCCTCGTAAAGTGAGATTCGCCGACTCGATATCTATCAGTGAGACGTATGCGCCGTATATGTACAAGCGGTACAACAAGTCCGTCACGCAGTACTACCTCACCGACTTCACGGAGATCAACAGAATCAAGAATGAGCTCAACTCCTACAAATGCTACGAGATGCTTGTGCACGAGAAGTCACAGGCGAACACACATTTTTTTTATTGAACGATGAAAATCTTTTCGAGGAATCTTGTCTTTGTGGCGTCGCTAGCTGCCGCGGTATGTGGAATAGCTGTGGTTGCTCAAAAGTAGCGGCACATGATAATGATGGTCAGGAGGGTTGTCGATCTGGAATGTGATATCCACATACGGGAAAAATGTGCGATTGGAAGCGTTTAAGTCATGGAAGTACTTGCCGGTAAGGAACTTGATCTTATATATCCCAGGCTTTAGCGTATTCCACTTGTCGCCAACGACACCAATCTCCCGTCTCACCGTATCACTATTCTTTGGATTTAATACCCAATTCTTGATGCGCCCGTCATTGTCCGTGCGGCTCATGGCAAATGGGGCCCTAACAACGTCCAAATTATAGGCGTCCTCGTCACTCTTGTTAGCAAGGAGAGGAGAGAGGTAGTAGATGGAGCACGTGACGTTCTGGGCGGGCTTGCCCAAAGTTGTGTCTAGGATGTGGCACGTGATGGGATCAACTGACATTTGGGCGAAGATTGGGGAATTCTATGGTGGAATTGTGAGAGGTTTGGAAAACGTTGACGAACGTGTTTCGCCAATAAATCTCGCGCAATCTTCTCGGAGATCTCCGTGCATGCAGCGATAAGGTTTGTATGGAGGTGAGACTGAGGAAATTCGGACAGGTAGAGGGAGTGGAGAATCCAGGGTTTTGCGAAATCGTCAAGGAAGAAATTCAGTTTCGTTTTATTCAAAAAACCGAATCTACTATTATCTGTCCGAACTTATGTTGGAGCACGTGACAGGATTGAATACCAAAGGCACGGCTGGTTGACGAGATTCTCAAAGGAAAGAACGGAAAATCTTTGTCGAAAAAAGACATACTTATGTCTGCCCTCCTTGCTCTAGCTTTCTATATTCTGGAGTCAATACTTCAGGCCACACGCTTGCCCATCTATTTTAGTGCACTTAAGCATATTGATGCTGCGCCTGCGCAGACATACCAAACCCAAATCAAGGCAAGATCTATCTTGTCTATTCTATAACTTCTCCTCAATCAATAATCTCTATCACTATCGGAGCATTTTCTCTGCTCGGAGTCGCAGATGGTTCATTCGAAGTAGACCCGATATCGTGAAAATTAGCAGCTGCGAGTTCATTATCTCTACCTTTATCGCCCTTTTTACGCCTCTTGGATGCTTTTCTATGAAGAGCGAAAGAGTCAGTGGCGCAGCCCAAATCGACAATCGCAAGATCATTCCGATTAAGATGGATGGAAGATCTTAAAATCCCCTCTTTCAGATGTCGCAAGCGGGTATGGCCATGAGTGGACACAGTATTAATTGCATTATTTGCACCGAGGACAGATTCTGGAGGATCATAGACCCAGGGTTGTAAAAGATGTTTTCTCGATTCCAAAGCAATGGCCCACCACGCCAATTCTATCGAGATGTCCTTACTGCTCCCTACAATTCTAGCGCTCTGTGCCTGGATCTGTCTTTCTCCATTTGTATGTGACGTTGGGGTTCCGGTGACCTCGACAAAAACATGATCATGGTCGAGATTGGAAGTCAAGATTCGTTGGGGATTGATTCTGACCACAATCGACAGATTCTCATCCAGTGAGTCATCGAGAGTCAAATGAACCACCTCATTAGTAAATTTCCCTTCCTTACCCGGATAACTATACAGAGTGTACAGCATTACACGGCCACATACAGTCAACGCCTTGATCGGGTGGTTTTTTACTAGAATACACCCCTCCTGGTTGAGTTTCAAGCCCTGAACTCCATAGATGTTTATCGGGCATTTTGCTCTAAGTACATCTGTGATGAGAAGAGGCACTGTTTTTCGGTAAGTAGGCGATAAGTGGAAAAGCCCAGGCACGTAGTAAGTAACGCCCTTGGACCGTAATGCTATATGTGACTCGCCAGGAGCGATGTCCCTGCGAATGCTAGACATATCATTCTGGTGTGGAGAGTGGTTGTTTAGTGTTGGGGGAATTGTCTGAGCCTGAATGAGTTCGAGCGTGTCAGATCTTTTCAAGATTGCTTCGGGGATGCTTTCGAATTTTTTAGGACTGCTTCGGGGCTGTTTCAGGACTGTTTCAGATTTGTTTCAGGACTGTTTCAGTGTTGTTTTCGTTATGCTTCCAGATAATTTTGTATCTTCGGGGCTGGTCTGTGTGGCCATAAATTGAAGGCAGCTAACGCAGGAACAGGCCCAGGTTTCGCAGCAGTGTTGCGCGTTACGCCAGGATTACGCCAAAATTACGCCAAAATTACGAATTGCGAATTTCGAGGCTAGCGTAATCACTAGCAGTTTTCAAATTACGTTGTTGGGAGCCATCGTAATCAACATCGTAATCGTCAATAATTATTTTGGGTGAGTTTAGCGTGATGTTTTGTGATTTAGCATGATTTCTCGTGATATTATCGTAACGTTCTCGTAATTCTGTCGTAAACTGTTCATATTCTTACCGCAACAACATTCCAAATGATTCGGGGGATTCTTCAATTCAGAAAGAAATCAACTATGTATTGGCACAAGTTGGGCGCTTCAAAAAAAAAAAAAATACCAAAAGCATTTGGGTCTCGAAAGTTTCGAAATTAGCGAACTCGACTAAAATACTTGGTGAATTTCACCGCATTTTAAAAATCTTTGATGCCCGAACCTTCATCGACAAGCTAGCAAAGAATCTACTGTCGGCTTGACCATCCCTTACGTCGAAAACCTTCGAGAATCACCACGGAATTGGTCAAACACACAAATCCATATCTTGCTCGAGGACTCGATGCTTCTTACACAAAGCTTCATGAATACTTTCTCGCTTATGAAAAAGATCTTGGGGACATGATTCCAGACTCAAGCTCAAGTTTTTCGAACATATGAATTATGCAGAGGATATCATTTCGGAGATTGAAAATCATTTGCAGCTTGTTCATTTACGCTATACAAACAATGTGGAAAAGAATTGGAACCTTTGAGAAGCACAGAACGAGCCGCAGTTTCAACTTATCACTAAGCGTGATAGCTTGGGTTGATTTCATGGAGAACCTTTTGACCATGAGTATGACAAACTTACGTCTTATTCAATGTCAACAAGAGCGTTGAGAGTCACACAACCCAATCACTTTTATCGAGCTCAAGAAATTCTCCTTCTCTTTCTGAGTTGGCCAAAAACTATCTAGCATTTCTAGCTATGTCTGCGCCTTCTGAACCATTATTTTCATAAATGGGCGATGTGTTTACAAAAAAAAAAGAATTCGCTAGCACGTAGAGCAAAGATGTTTGTGTTTCTCAATTTTTTTTTTTTTGTATCGGGCTTATTCTATTTTAGGAGAGATCAAAGACATGGATTAAG
Organism: Metschnikowia corniflorae; assembly: GCA_030581935.1. NCBI lineage: Eukaryota > Fungi > Ascomycota > Pichiomycetes > Serinales > Metschnikowiaceae > Metschnikowia > Metschnikowia corniflorae. Next base: position 25,437 of record JAKTWD010000708.1, read on the forward strand.
ACCTGGGTGAAGTGCTCGATGGAGAGAAAGAAGTGCTGGATGAAAAGCTCTTATAGGCGAAAGGAAGCAGGTGATCATACCAAAATCAAATGTTAAAAAAGAATGTTTTGATAAACAAATCTCGTTGACAAGTCATGGTTATCATTACAAATAAGAGAGATTCAGAGAGGCTTTGGTGCTTATTTTAGTTGTCCATGTTGAAAATTGTGAAAAAGACGGACAACTCCAAAACATATAAATTTCATCGTAATTCCTTACGATTTCTTCGTAAGCGATAAAATATCGTAAATATTTGCGATGGTTACGATCGTGATGGGTGTACGACGCAACACTGGTCTCAATGCGCCTCAATGTGAGGAACGGAAGAAGATCAACGTCAACACATCAACTGGCTCATTTTTCCAAAAAAAAAAAAACATTTTCATATGACACACTCAATCTTTCCATTTCAAAAATGAGAAACTCCCACTTCAAGTCTCAAACGAATTATCAATTCCATCATTGCGAGCCCTGGTCAGATACCAAGTCCTGCATTTTCAAACTGAGATGCCCATAATAATCTTTCGCCAGATTGAGAAATACCCGATAAGAAAAAAATCGCCTATAATGCCTCTTTTTGACGTCGTGGGATGGAACTTGAAGGCCAAAAAGGTCCAGATGGGCGGACTTGAGAAGTCCACAAAGAAAAAAGAGAAGAACGAGAGGAGGGAGAAGAAAAGAAGCCTCGGCGCAGAGGCCTCTGAGTCCATGCCAGAAAATCGTAAACGCTCCAACGAGGGAACGGAAACCAAGGGTGGAAGCAAAAAAGCGAGAAATGCTAGTGGGCCGACGGATGAAAACAAAGAGCTTGATCTGGACATCATTCCCGAGCCTGTTCCCAGTATGCCTTCCAATTTGACTCCTTTGCAGCAGAAAATGATGGCGAAACTCTCGGGGTCCAGATTCCGCTGGATCAACGAGCAGCTCTATACGACGAGTTCCGAGAACGCTCTCAAGCTTGTCAAAAACCAACCGGCGCTCTTCGACGAGTATCATCAAGGGTTCAGATCGCAGGTTCAACTGTGGCCAGAGAACCCAGTAGACGTTTTCGTGGAGCAATTCAAATCGAGAACTTCTCGTCCCATCAACGCTCCGGGCGGCTTGCCGGGATTGCCTAACAAAAAGATTGTAATCGCAGATATGGGATGCGGTGAGGCGCAGTTGGCATTGGATATCAACAACTTTGTCAAGCAGTACAACAGTAAAAAGGGTAAGCCAGTCGATAAGAAGAAAGCG
>JAKTWD010000709.1:0-26651 GCA_030581935.1 Metschnikowia corniflorae
AAATACCGATCTGAGCCATAATTGGTCTTGGTAATTTCCTTGCATGAAGTGGGAGCTTCTGCCTCTGGCCGTAGTCTGAAAAAGGTCAAATGGAGCTTCTCGGTCGGCTTTTAAAAAGCTGATGGTAAGCCAAGTCTGTGTCTCATGAGAAAGTCCAATTCCAAACAAGGATCAAGCATTGTCGTGTTCTAAATATATTTTGTGGGTTCAATATTTCAAGGCCGGATAGTGTAGTGTTTGAGTAATTTGGCACACGCTATTGAGAAAGGGTTTAGTCTCTTTGTAATGTGGAAAGCAAAGTAAATACATGTATCATATGTGGTAATGTCAAACTGCTGTCTAGTCCTTCCTTAAGGCATTTTCATCGTAAATTCAGAGAGGTCGAGTAAGTTGCAGAATGTTTTATTGTATTTCTAACATCTTTCGATTAAATTCAGGGAATTGACACTCAGGCTCTTTTCTTGGCTTCACTTTGCCGATTCACGCAAACAAGTGAGATTTTCCATTGACTCAAACCCAAAATATGGGTTATTTGCAGACATTTGGCTAAGAGATGCTAATGAGACAAAGAAAGCAGGGCCCGGTAGAAGAAAAATCTTATTGTCATGAACCTCAGCTTACGATCCGAGACCGCCATACCTTTTTCCAATGCTAGACTAGGGCGTAAGCCCTCGAACAGATCAAAGGTCTCCCAGGCTTCAAACTGCCCGCTTCGCCATGTATACAAGTGCTTGAATAATTTTTGAAAAAAATATCAAAACTACTAAATATTGCTAAAAAGAAAGATATATATCAAAGGATGCCGCTTACCTTAGCCGTGAGCGAAAACTATATATCATATAGAAAACCCTAATACACCTGATTTTTCCAGATTTGTACCGCACATCCAGTTTTTGGTGTCGTCCGGGTTCGAACCCGGGATCTGAGGCGAATTAGGATATTTCTATGTTTTTTTTTTTCTTTTGAAGAAACATCACATTGGGGGTTCTGTGGTACGGCTGCTGTGCGAGCCTCATCTCAGCAAAACTATATATTTTATAGAAAAAACCTCCGATGGAGTCTGGCGTCTTGAGTAGGACTTCCTCATGGAAAATTCTCGCACAAAACTTGTTCATTACATGGGGCTGCCTATGTGTCATTAGCCCGCCTGAGTGACCCGCCTCAAGGCCCGAGACACTTGTCTCGCCAGGAGGGGGAAAAAGCGGACACCTCCTTGGTGCTCCCGAACCCTACGTGGGTAACCTTTTCGTACAACCTTCACGAACCAATTGAGGTTGCGTAGGTTGGTGAATGTGGTATTTGTTGGAGCAAGCATCTCACTCAAGTGCATCTTTGTTGTCATGCCCATTAGATTCCACCACGATTTTGAGATTTATTTTAGCGAGTAACCAAAAATATATTCAAAATAAGAATAACATAATTTTCGCGAAAAATACCACTTACAAATTGCCTGCCCAGAGGCCAACATCATTCTGGTCATTAAAGCCGAGTCGGAATACTGAAATGATTTCCGTTCACGCAAGACAAAGTTTTGTTGAATGAAGTGCTGTCGTGCCTTCTTAGTCAGCTTACAACACCAAATCTACACTTTGGTCCTTCTCGGTATCACATATGTGGGGCATGCTTACAAATCGCATGTTCGGCCGATGCGCTCATGCACGCTGTCTAAATTAGAACGCGAAAGCTGGTTTGAGTGACAGCCCCTCCGGCAGAGAAGTTTTGGGCCGACCGAACGTACAAGTTTTTGGGCCGACCGAACGTACAAGTTTTTGGGCAGACTCTTGAACATTGCGGCTCCTCATACTGCGATGCTTGTATGTAAATGATGAACCGACCCCCTTTTGGGCTCTGACCCAAGGGCCGCGTGTCTTTTGATAAGGGAAAGTTTTCCCAACTTTTTTCCAGTTTGTAGTTGCAGCCAGTCGCCATGATTCGAAATCGAGCTGATGATAATGTTTTGTTCACAACTCCAGCGAGGCAACCGACAAAAAATAGTAGAAAAGTGGTGGAGGCAAGGATGCGAATTGACATTTCTCATAATCCTGAAGATAAACTCGGATACTCGGGTATTTGGTCATTGTATACACTACCAGTGGAATTATTGTTAACATCAACTTCAGCTCCTCGCAATGTATTTTTGTTTCTGCACCAGAATATCTTACATGAGTTGCCCGAAAACTGTTCTATTCACCAATTGTCCAACTCACCCGGGAGTCTTCTTGACAGTCACGCTTCTGCTTCAATCTGGTAAATGGTCTTTTCTTTTGCAACCAAAAATGGTGCCATGCACCTGTAAGCTTGACCAAATCGTTGCTTACCCATGATACGCTCGGCGGCAGAATATGCTAGGTAGTGGGGTGTTTCAAGGCGGAGAAGGTTCGAACTGAAGTTTTCCCGGCCGTGTGTCCACGTGGATCGAAACCACGAAAAAACAAGGACGGGCTTTTTCATCGTCTCTTATTCTGCTTCAAAATCAGAAATAGTGGTACTTATTTACACCAAGCATACAATAGAAGAGATCACGATGAAATTTAGCAGAAGAATGATTTCAAAATTCTCGCGAAAACAAGCATTGGCGAGTAGAGCAAGGGGGCAAGATTAAGCTGCTGTGACAGCGGGGTACATGCGACCTGCATTGAGGTGCAAGAGCTATGGATGCAGACCGGAGTATTTATAGTGTACGCGTGATTTGTTCCGGGCCCTCCTTGCGTATTCTGGCATACTGAGGTTTGTTTACGGATCTGTACTGCACATAGATTGCATCAATGCGGGGAACAGGTGCAATAGAATTGGTCGCAGCAAAGGCCACTAGGGCTCGAAGGCAGAACGAGCCATGTAAAATTTACGTATAAGTAGCCTTCTCCATCCATGAACTGAGCATTATTCTGGCAAGAGAGATCGAGGCATATTATACTAGTTACAGCTTTTCGTGATGTCTCGCTCTTTCACATCTACAGTACAATCTGAGCTTGCGCGGGAACACAATAAACGTGCGGTGAGGGCTCCACGCTGGTCATCGAGGTCCATTAAAAACTACTTTGTGACAAGATTCACCGAACTTGTCGTCACAAAAGCAGAGAGATCCCAATACACTTGGAATGAAGTTCTCAATCCTTTTGGCGAGTTGAAGCACATGACGTGGAAAAACTGGAATTTTTTTCTCATGGGGTTTGCAGCCTGGGTATGGGACTCAATTGACTATGTCGCCGTCAATATCAATGCAGCTAACTTGGCAAAGGATTTGCATGTGAGTATCAAAGACATCACCTGGGGCATTACCATTGTGCTTATGTTGAGATGGGTGGGTGCAATCATTTTCGGATTTCTTGGTGACAGGTATGGTAGAAAGTGGCCCTACATAGCGAATTTGTCCTTGTTGATTGTTTTGCTCATTGGACTTGGATTTGTCCAGACCTTCCAGCAGTTTTTGGCCGTGCGTGCGCTTTTCGGTATTGCAATGGGTGGTATCTTTGGGTTTTCCTTTGCAACATCCATTGACGATTCGCCCGTGGCCTGCAGAGGTGTCTTATCGGGAATATTTCAGCAGGGATACAGTGTAGGGTACATCTTGGTTGTGGCCTTCAACCGAGCAATTACCTACAACTCGCCTTACACATGGAGAGCTCTCTTTTGGTTTTCCGCTTGCCCTCCCGTACTCTTGATCATTTGGAGAATGTGTCTTCCGGAAACAGACACATATCGCCGCCAGCAAGAGGAGGCCAGAATCAGAAAAGAGAACTCGTCCCATCTCAAGTGGTATCAGATAAGTGACAACACGAAGGCAACCCTCAAGACGTACTGGCTCACAATCATCTACTGTGTTGTTTTGATGGCTGGCTTCACCTTTATGTCTCACGGCTCGCAGGATTTGTATCCAACACTCCTTAGTCAACAGCTTGAGTTCACTCCGAACATGTCGACAGTTACCAATATCGTCGCGTACTTGGGAGCAATTGTCGGAGGAGTTATTTGTGGCCATTCTTCAACCTTCATTGGAAGACGCTTCTCAATTTTGTTGGCGGTGATCTTGGGTGGCGCAATGATCTACCCATGGGCATACATCAGAGGCTCTGCAATCAACGCTGGTGCGTTTTTCATGCAAGCAGCTGTGCAAGGTGCGTGGGGAGTTATTCCTATCCACTTGTCTGAGCTTTCTCCACCGGCCGATAGAGCTTTGGTCACAGGTTTAACCTTTCAATTGGGTAACTTAATTTCGTCAGGATCTTCAACAATCGAGTCTACGATCGGAGAAAGGTTTCCTATTATCACCAAGTCTGGAGAAGAGGGGTATGATTACTCGAAGGTAATGAGTATTTTTATTGGATGCGTTTTTGCATTCGTTTTTATTGTCACTTTGCTTGGGCCCGAGAATAGGAATGCTGATTTTGATGTCGACAGGGACACGATTTACGAGCAGGAGATGGAGGAGGAAGACAATGCAGTTGACGTTGACTCTTTCAAGGCCGAATAGGAGTTTGTGGAACATGCCTAATTTCAGTTCTGACCTAATTTACATATCGTGAACTTTACATATGATATACACTACACTCATTTGACAAAAACAGGTATTTTCGGCTTTCACTCGATACAGCAAGATTAAGAACGTGGACACTGTACACTCTTGGGAATGAGAGTGCTAGAAAGTTTTCTTGACTTCTGTAGGCAGAGCTTGGCAGATCCGAAATATAACGACCGAAACCTTCCATAAGACACGCACAGACACCGAAATATCAAAAGTTGAAAATGCTTACATGTATGTCGAGCTTGAGTTATGGCATGCTTGCAATGAGAAGCAGTAGATCATGAAGACAGGGGAGTTCGGGAAAGACTGTTCAAAATGTATAAATGCCTGTTTGTTTTGATTTTTTGTTTCATCGACTTCTAATTCATCCCACGATACAAAAACTTAGCTTGAAGTTGAGGTCTGTATAGTAAGAATCAGTCAGTAAGTGCCGACGAACCAGTCGATGTGCGGCAACACAAACTTCACTTCTGTTTGGCACGATAGTAGTGACCTGACCAGACCATATAAGCGGGCACAATGACCCTACCTTTGAGAATCGTGAAGCACCGTTTCCTTTGTGATAAACATCACAATCATCTTTGAAACCTGACGAATAACGGTTTGCCTTGAGACTCGAGCCTGAGACCCGTCATATGAAGCTGCCAAAGTCCTGCATCGCTCAATCACTTAAAACGTTCTTTTCCGATTTCTTCTCTTATCCCCCGCCAATCCATTCCGACTCTTCATTACTCCTCTTCGCTCTCCTCCTCGGCATCTCTCAACCACTCGATGAACTGCCCTGTCAATCCCCGCACCGCTATCAACTCTTCACTACCCTGAGACTCCGCAGACTCCCACCACTTCAAAAGACTGTCCTCCTCAATGATCTCAATCTCGTAGAGTTGACGAAGCGCCACAAATAAGGTCACGGGCCCGATCTCGGCGCCGAGTCCCGCACACTGTTCCTGCAAAACCTGGGCCAAGTCGACCTGTTCGCTGGCGTCAAACACCTGCCTATGAAACAACGCCGCCCAGTCGCCAAACACCTTATTTGCAGCCTCTTTAGCCGCCAACGTGTTGGTCGCCACAAAGTGCAGCACGCGCATCAACATCGCCTGCGCTGTGGCCGCACGGACCTCCCGGTAGGTCACGTTGATCGACATGCGGAGCGTGTTGAGCTCGAGCAACGCGGTGTCGATGTCGTGATTGTTCTCCATGGCACGTTCCACCGTGGCGATGGCCTCGCGACGGAAATCCTCCTCGTTTTCTTCCTCCTCGGAGAACACACCGCCCTCGTAATCGGTCGACATCATCAGCGTCGCCGAAAGACGTCTACTTCCGCGGGAACTGCGGCGCACGTGGCGCCGTGCCTTGCGGCGCGTAAGCGACGCGATCAGATCATCAGAAACATTGAGTGACGCCAAGGAATAGAGCACCGAGTTGCTTTCCAGCTCGCTTTCGTCGTCTACTTCTCGGTCCGACATGTACAACACGCCGGTACCGTCTTCGCCTACCAAGTCCGCGTCGTTGTAGATCTTGTGGTCGGCTTTGGTTGCTCTTTCGGTGTCGCTGTCAAACGAGTCGTTGAGTGAGGCATCCGCCAAGTACTGGTCAATGATCCTCGTTCCCAGAGGTATCGTCTGGCCTTCGCCAATTACGACGTCATACCCAATAACGGACCACGGAAGCACAACCACGTTGTTTTTGACCACCGCACGCCCGGCCACGATCGCGTTGGTGATCGTCACGTTGTCCCCGATGGTCGCGTTGTCCCAAATATACGAATTTTTTATGGTCGCGTTTTCCCCGATCCGGCAGTGGCGGCCCACGACCGATTTCGATATGGACAGGCGCTGGCCCACGGTCGTGTTTCCCCCAATGCACGTGCCGTTGCCGACCGTGCTCGACTGCGCTAGCACCACCTTTTCCTCCTTATATACATGATTGAACTCGTACTTGTACGACGTGTCGGCCATGTTGGCGTCCGGGGCAAGCGGGTAACACCAGCGCTGTAATACATCCTGAGAAATCGCTGCGTAGGTGGACCAGCTCTCCACACGCGCCGCGTACTCGGACCCATCGGTGATATAAGCGTATATAGTCTTCTTCAACAAGTCCAGCGTCAACACTCCCCGGACAAAGTCGCTGCGGAGGGTCTGGTAATCGAAGTTCTCCTGAAATATCTGGGGTACGTGCGGCGAGCAGATGTCTACGCTGCAGTCAATTAAATCGTTTCGGATGACAAAGTCATTTTCGATTTCGTCCAACAATTCCGGGTCGATGGTCACCGCGCTCTTCTTGCCATCCACCGGGGATATGCCCTGGTAGTAGTGGCACCGCTGACTGGCTTTATCAAGCACAAATACAGCCGGGTCTAGCGCCGAGCGCGCCCGATGTAAGGGGCTGGCCTCGGTCAAAACCATCGTTACAATGTGGTCCTTGTCGGCGGCTTTCTTGATTTTGTGAAAGGCCATCACCCTCAGAAAGTCGATATTGGTCACAACGTCCCCTGAAACGAGCAAGAAATCCCCAGTAATGAGCCCACGATTATCCAAATCCCGCATGGAATCCCCCACCGATCTCAGTTCTAGACTCATCACCGTAGTCACGGTAAATAGTGCGTTTTGCAGCCACCGCAGTTTTTCAATATACTGCTGGATCTGGTCTGCATGCGACGAGCACATCAAATACACCTCGTTCACCCCTGCCTTGGCCAAAAACTCGAGGGTATAATCGATCAAGGGCACGTTGGCTAGCGGTAAAAGGCAGCGCGGTTTCACCAGCGTCAATGGCATGAAGCGCGTTTCAAACGAGTCCGTGAGGACTATTGCCTGAAATCGGTCGTCCTGGACGATTTCCTTTTGTTTTTTGTTTTTTGGCGGCATCAAAGGGCGGGGTGTAAATGGTTGGGTTAGTAGTGGATGCGGTTTTTTGCATCCTGCGAAGATCAGCAGTGGAGGCGTGCGCGGCCCAGGATGAAATGATATATTGGGAATTGTTGGTGCAAGTGTATTTTTGTGGAGACTCGTGGTCTATTTGTGCTATAGGGATGAAATTGATGATGATGGAGGGCATTTCAAAAAAAAATTGATCTTTGTTGGGTTTGGTGGGGCTATGGTCGGCGTTGTGAGTGAGGTTCATGCTGATTTAAATTAGTAGGTCGCGATTTCCGTTCAAACATTACAGGCTACATTTTCGTATCATGTTCGTTTTCGTATATCAAGAATTTTCTTAATTTCGGTTATGGCTCGAGAATTTTTCCAGTCAAAAATGCATTTTTGTGAATCGAAAGATTCATATACTAACAATGAGCTCTTCAAGGCCCAAATTCATACGAGCATGACTCAAACGATATGAAACATAAGCTAAACATTGAGAGGCCCGGATTACGTTGTAATGTAGTATCGAATAAATTTGCCTCTGAACCAAGGCCCTTGACCTGATTGTGGCTGTGTGTTTCCAAGATTTTAGTGAATGTAAGACCTCAAATTGGAACGAGAACGGAATTTCACCGCCGTTGGTTCTTTCTGGTGAGAGGTACCTGCTTCTCAATAGCAAGAATGATGTCGAGGATCATAAAGCCTGATTTGAAATCGAAGTTAAATTTTATTCGTTGATTAAAAAGTTTTATTCCATGATAATTCTCGCTGATCAAAGATTCCCCGCTATGCACGTGGATAGTTCAATCATAGAAAAGTCAAGCTTGCGCAGCTCATTAGCAATCAACCTATAAACTGTTGTAGGTCCACGTGCAGCTGAGATGAAACAATTGAAAATTCTAAATGGTTGAACAATCTTTCTGAATAAAGACTCGTTTCCTTTGTTTAAAATCATGGGAATGACTTATCTTGTATAATAACACAAAACACTAAACATGTATATATAGTAGAGGAGATATACCCAATGTACCAATTTAGGTCTTGGTGAAGCTATTAAGCAAGGTGTAAATACAAATAGATTTGTTGACAAAAATTTTTGGAAATTTATTTAGTCCCTTCAATACTTGGTAGTGCAAATCTTGTTTTTCATAATCTTAAAAGTCTAGATGAATCCCCCACATCTAATCTTCTTCGTAGTCAAATCTGCACTGTGAGGCTTTGCAAAATGGAATTGGTTCGACCTGTCAAGATATGCCCATGAAGACAGTTTGCAAAACAATTAGTCATGGACTATCCAAGTTGATTTTCAATAATTAAGAATCAATACCAGCCCGGCTAAATGTCTTAAATCGTTTATTAGTCAAATCGAAACTGCTGAGGAAAACAACCATGCTCAGACATTACTTAGAGGGCCTCTGATAAAGTCGGGGCATATATGGAAGGCAGATTCCTTGGGGGTGCAAACTTTGAGAATTCACCTTGTGATGTGATTTCGATTTTGGCTTTGGCTTTCCAGACTGCTTGGCATGCTACCCACTATGACTTTTCACCTGGTTTGTGCTGTTTCGTGTTCTCTGACTCACAAGTCTACTGTGTCGAAAGCGAGGCCCCAGATTAAACACATCACATAGAGAAGTTATGGATTTCGAATGACTATTTCAAAACCGCATATTATTTCAGAACAACAATTTATTCCTGACCACATTTGGAAAGGAACTATAGAGGGGTTTTGCAACCAAGGCGATCGGACTGTGAGCCGGTCTCAAAATAGCTGCAAATGGCATCGGAACACTTCAATTGAGTTCAAGTCAAGAACTCATTGGCTCAGGTGAAGGAAGAAGTTTTCCGCAGCAAGATGTTTTGGAAGTTACAGAAAGCTCAACTCAGAAGGGTTTCTGTCTGATGCTTTCATGTGACAGGTATTGTGACTCGACCTCTAGTGCCAAAGGCGGCCCACGGTCTTCGCATTAACAGAAGACATCGCGGCGACTTCTTGCATGTAATTTATCGCGGTTTTGGCAGCCCCTTACCTTGTTGACTTACATTTTCATTTGGAGCGTTTTGTTCGGAAGGCTATGGTGAATCAGGCTGGTGTTGATTTGTGAGTACTTGGCGTTGGGGATCTGAATCATTGTGAACCTGTTACTTTATGACCCCAATGACAGCTGCTTGAACAAGAGATTGCTAAGATTTCTTCACAGAGCCTACACGCAGATATCAATTGGCATCAAGTTGGCTTGATGTGAAACCCACATTAAAACAAACATCAATGAGGCTTTGTCCTTGTATGGACCGCTATGAGATAATGAATAAATGAAGCAAAATGACGCGCTTTCCAGCGGAAAAGGATTGGGAGTAACGTATCGACTGCGATGGCTGGTACCGAAGTGATATGAGTCAATGGTGGAAATTATCGGTCGTTTGGCCTTGAGGGTTACTGTCCTGATATTCTTCACTTTATAATGGCTCCATCATGACCTAGCTCGAATTATCTTGGAGACAAGTCATGGCATATGCTCAAGCCACCTCCCACGCTCTCGGCAAAACCATACCGAATTTCACTTATGCTGGTAACCTTCTTTTGTCCAAAAGATTCTCAACCCTTTTTATCACGGCTCCAATACTTCTATGTTTATGAGGAGTATCGTTGCCTCGTTTGAAACGCTCGTGGGAACAATGCATGTCGAATCCAGTGATGTGATCTGACGCCTATGAAGCCAACATTCCCGGCATTCTTAATAATAATATCTAATTTTGGGCTTTCACAGCTCTTTAGAATTGCCCTTTTTCCGCATATTTGCCCTTTTTCACCATATTACTCAGACCAAACTGAGTTAATGTAAGTAGTGACGAATCCCATGTCCTGAAAAAACTTCCCAACTTCCTTTGGGAGTTAATCTTCAAAAGTCTAGATACCGCTTATTACCTAGACTAGCAAGGGTCTCCAAAGCAATCTCCTCGTTTGTTGACTAGTGCTTGTATCACGAACTGTCGCTTTCGATGAAATACCTCGTAAATTCGTGAGGGAGTCATAGGCCCAAGGGCCCTAATAGAGACCCTAGCTTTGTAAGAACCCCAGAATTTCCCTACAGTGGCTTTGATCCTTCATGGTGTGAGTTATTTTGGGTGTGGGTGCAAAAAGGAGCTATTGTTAGACCTGTGAGTTTGGGTCTCGTGAACTTTTGTAACAAGGGGCCAGCGAAGTCTATTAGCATTGCAACTAAGCTCTCTAGATAGATGTGTTAGCTTTGCACTCTGGTCGAATACGTCCTTTTGCTTCGGAAAAGCCGACGATTAGATGCAACTCACCTCGACATCCTCGTAATGACTCATTAATGGAGTCATTTTCACTTCAATTTGTTGATATTTGTCCCTAAAGGCCGCCTTGAGGAATACTACCATCAATTTTCAGCAATAGCGCTTGAATCATCAACACTACTTTTCGAACTTGTTCCTACGAATCATCGCCATTTGCGAAAGCTCGCTATCAGAAACTGTGAATTCGGCGCAAGGTGCAAGGAATAACAACTCTTAACAATGGGATTCAGACAACCTGCTACTCGTGGTTCTTTCAATGCTGCATAGGTCAAGAGAAAGCACTTGGTGATGAGATGCTCTATTTGCAATATATCAATAATTAACCATGCTTTCAGCTCAATTAGTTGTTAAAACAGAAATGTGAATCAGGAACAGCACCGAAGTAATTTCACAGATATTGATCAAATCTCCCATCTCTCAGCGGGAATCACCGGAACGTTCTGATCTCACTAATCATTTGGCCCGTGGTCTTCATACCGACTATGGAATCACGGTGTGGTTTGTGATGGGCAATTGTTGCCATTCGAGAAGCACCTATATTTTCTTGTATTGCCTATCTGCAGCATAATCTCTTTGCATCTATACTATCACGCTTTTTGATGAACTTTTTGAAAGTCTTCTTGGAAAAGCATTCGATGAACAAGCGTTAATATTTCTCTCGAGGATTTTGGTTTAACCCATTGCGAAAATCTTACATCGTCGGTCCACAGCAGAAATTTCATAGCGGAAGTTGCCCGTGATGTTGCATTTTTAATTCACGGGTATTGATTTTGGCGTTAGCTTGGATATTTGCGTGGCATCGTATGGGTGCATTAACGAGCCATTGAGTTTGTCTATTTTTGAGCAAAATTCTGCAGTAGGGCACCGAATTCTAAACATTTCGGCCCAAATTTTTCTTCCGAAAGGGGTTTAAAAAAAAAAACATAATTTTCGAAGGGCTAGGCTTTTTAAACTCAACTTTCCAGCTACAACAAGAATGGTGTTTACGTTCGTGGTCTCTGGTGCTGTGGGCCTCAGTAGTTCAGGTTCCGATACCTTGACCTAATTTCGATAGCCGAGCTCTGTCGAATGTAGATAGCTCCAGGTATTGAATAGCTTCGTTCGTGGATGGTCATTTGTGGATTTACTATGCTAAGACTGAAGCTCAGAATTCCTAACATAGCAATATCCGACCATAGCCAAATACATTCCTCTCCATATTTTACTCTGGAACTTGTCAAAGGCATCACAAACGGATCTCTCTGGTTAAAGGAACAAATATGTTTGATCTCGATGGCGAGGAAAGGAAAATGCCATTGCACCACCCACCTAGTACCCCTCAGTATGAGTGCTGATGACTTCCAAGGATATACCCAAGTTGTCATCCCACGTTCTCGTGCTCAAACATGAACATCGTGCCAATATCGCCTCATTGTTCCACCCAATGCCTCTCCTTCATCCCATCTCCCACACCCCACACACCACTCAATACTACTCCTGTAACGCAACCATATCTAGCACCTCCACAGAACCTTCGCCTTTTTTCATCTTATTCAGGTCCTCTCCCAGAAGCAAGTCTACGATTTCCTTATAATAAGAAGGGTCAATGATCGCTACCGCCTCGTACAACTTTTCACTCTCGCTCTCACTTTCAACTACATGCAACATGGGCCTGATATGCTCTGAAAACGCCTCTTTGACTCTCAAAAGCACGGTGATCTTCACCTTCATCTGCGCTCGGGCTATAGGAATAGCCTGTGTGGAAATCAAGAGCTTTATAGCGTCAAGGGCCTGTAGTTTTGTGGCTTTAGTGGGGTTTAAATGGTACTTCAACTGACCTAAAGCTTTCTGGATCATACTGGGCGGGTATCGCTTCTTGGACCGCGGATTTATACACTTCGTTGAAATTAAATTGAGGAATTCGTTCTGTTTTTGCTGCAAATTAGCACTTCTTTCTTTTTCGTTGAGCTGGATCTCGCCTTTTTCCAAGATTTCGAGGATGATCACATCGTGGTTGGTAGTTCCAAACGCAGCTACAAGATCCTCGTTATTGGCCACCTGCCCCTTCGAAACATTGGTAAAAACCAGCGGGATCTGAAGAACCTCATCTAGATCTTTTTCTACTTTCAGTCTCCAGTCCTGGACTTTGTTCTGGTAACAAGCGATTTCAAACCGCTTTTTGCCTCTTTTGATTTTCACAAGCGAGACATTGGTCAATTTGATTTGCCCCGAGGGCTGGTTTATGACAGCCATTTGGAGAGAAAAAGAAGTTGATAATTTCAAATCGGGTTTCTATGAGGTCGCGTTATCTACATCGGCTTGCCGTCCATACACTACTGATGCGCAGCCGGCTGCGAGACGAGCACCCTTAGAGAAACATGAATAAACGCTAAATCAATCTGAAAATCCTCGGTTCTTGAATTCTGGACCGTTCATTTGAACACCACTTTGTAGGTGGCGATCTCGAACCCACGCAACGAGATCTTCACGGAGCTGTCCAGCACCTCCAACTCTTTTTCAATCTCCTCCATGGCATTTGTCTTGAACACTTTGCTCACCTTTAAGTTCTTGAACACAAGCTTACCTGTGGAGGAGCCACCCAAGGACTCGTACACTCTCAAGATGGCAGACTTTTTGCCCTTGCTCTGCACCTCGATGTTCTCGTAAAGGTTGATATCTGCGTCATCCTCGGCTCTTTTGATCGCAGACAACACCAAGGACTCATCGCCCGATAGAGTGATTGAGTCAACCAAATTCTTGTACTTTTGTGGCGACCCAAACGTGTGCAAAAGCTTGTAGTTGAAGTTGTGGGCTAATTGCACAACATCAGGGCCCAATGCACCCTTGTGAGGGTAAAAAGCATACTCAAAGTCATGCACCCCCATGTCTGCCTGATCATCAGGCGCCTTTGGAGAACGGAGAAGTGAGAGTCTCATCAAGTTACCGTGTACAGAAGCACCATACTTGGAGTTGTTCAACACTGAGACACCGTAGTTGTGTTCAGACAAGTCCATGAACTTGTGGTGGCAGACCTCAAACTTGGCAACATCCCAGGTGGTGTTGTAGTGGGTTGGTCTTTGCGTAATACCAAATTGTGTTTCAAACAGTGCAAACTGCGGGGTGTGTATGGTCACGGGGAACTGGACCTTCAAAAACTTATAAAACTCGTGCCATTCCACGTGGCAGGAGAACTTTAAAAAGTTATTTTGGGGAGTACCGCTGCCATCAGCAATTCCCTGGAGCGAGATGGTGGTCTCGATACTCGACTTCTCCGAGATCTTGTGCTTCACGACCAACTTCGACTCGAGCGGATCGTTTGAGACGGACACCACTTCTCCCTGTGTCAAGAACGTGAACTTGTTGAGGGAGTAGATTTCGGTATCCCACGCGGGAAAACTCAAGGGCTCGTCGTCAAAAAGCACAAACTGGTTTCCAAATCCGGTTGTTTGCTTTGTCGCGGTTTTGTCGATGAGCTCACGGTCATTTTTCAAGTCATACAACGACTTGATTTCTCCGCTGGCAGATATCTTCGCCAAAAGGAGACCGTTCGACAAGACATACTCGTTACTGTTCACCTCGCGGATCGACGCAGCGTACTTGAGAGTGTCTTTGGTCAAGAAAGAGCTGGAACGGGTGTCAAACGCAAATTTTATGGCATCTTTCTCCTCAATCTTGAGGATGTGCTTCCCAAGCTTCAAAGCTTTGATGTCCTCACGAGGAACATTCACAAGCTCCGTCCTGTCCCAAGGTAAAGTATTTACAGCAGTGAGCTCGCTCTTCTTGCCTTTGTTGAAAGCATGCAAAGCCTCTGCAGTGAGCTCATCCAATCTCTTCAACACCTTCGTGAGCATTGGCTTCACCTCTTCATAGTACACCATCCCGATACACGATCCGGGCAAAACATCGTGAAACTGGCACAACGCAATGTCCTCCCAGAGGTCATGGATGGCTTTGGTGGGGTACTTGTAGTCGGTGGTGATCGAGAGCAAGGTGGCGAGAAGCTCCAAGTCGTGGATCTTGATCTCGGAAAATCTCATCCATTTCTTCACGTCCGCTTGCGTGGTGTAAGTGCCTCTGTGAAACTCCAAGTATATTTCTCCAGTCCAGGTGGGAAGGGTTCTGCCGAAATCCAGTCTCTCCAACACATCCTCATAGAACTCTTCGACAGTGTTTCCAAGATGCACCGAGGGAATGGCAGCATTGGTGTTAGACATACCCCTGCACCTTCTCAACTTTTCTAACATTTCTTCGGTGGGACCGCCGCCTCCATCTCCATGACCAAAGAGAAGAAGTCCGGTTGGCACATCTCGCAAGTTTTTGTGCTGGTTTTGCGACCTCACCACGTCTCCAAAGTTGGCATCCGCAGTGTATGTGTTGGCCGGAGGCATGTGCACCAAAACCTGGGAGCCGTCAAGTGCTTTCCAGTTGAAAGTCGACAAGGGAAAAGTGTTAATGTTGTTCCACGAGAGTTTTTGGGTAAGAAACTTTTGGATTCCAGAAATCTGGCATATTTGCGGGATTTGGGAGGAATAGCCAAAAGTATCAGGAAGCCAGAAAACAGTTGAAGGTGCGCCAAACTCGTTCACCAACCACCTTTGACCTAAAAGAAACTGTCTGATAAGAGACTCGCCTCCAGGCATATTGGTGTCGTTTTCGACCCAGGAGCCCCCGATCGGTAAAAATTGGTTGGAGATGAACTTCTTTTTGATACGCTCTAAGATCTCGGGGTGGTCCTGTTTCAACCACTTGAACTGCTGCATTTGTGACGCGACAAAAATATACTCGGGATACTCGTCGGCAATTTTCAATTGGGTGGTCCACGAACGAGCTATTTTTCTTCTCGTCTCCGCAAACGGCCAGAGCCACGCAGTGTCAATGTGGCAATTTCCCACACCATATACGTCGATCTTTTTCAAAGGGTTCACGTGGTACACTTCGTCCGAATCGACGTCGGTGCCCAAGAACTGGGCGGCTAATTCTCTACATTTCAAGATCGATTTGCGGTCATTGGCGTCGAAAGTGTCCATAATCTGGGTGGCCACCAGCGCTGCCTGATACTTGTTGCCGCCTTGGCCTAACTCCCTTGCGGCATCGCCAATAATCCAAAAGTCCCAAAACAATTTTCGGGCATTCAAGTCCGGATACACGAGGTCGCATCGGTTGAGCCGGAAGTACCGGTTCGGGTCCGGCACCCCGCCGTCCCCGTTGCCAAACATGCCGTTACAGGCAATCTCCAAATAGAATAACTGTTTGCCTGGCTTCACATACTTCTTGGGCAACTTGAAAAGCGTGCGTTCACCTCCAGTGAAAGCTTGCAAGGACGTCCCTTTGTCGTCGTAAATGAGCCCCTCGTTGCTACAATCCCAGTCGAAATCGATCTCCTCGGCTGCACTCAACCATGCCTCCGGAATCTCCCATTCGATTTTGAACCAGAACGTCTTCCATGAGGGGCCGTAGCTGTCGCCTTTCCGCGCGTCCAGCCACTCCAAGTTCTTGAAATCGATGTCCCTAAAAAGCGGTCTCGCCGTCTTTCCATCTTCGTCCGGAACTTTCCACACCTTCAAGTCAATAGACTCCGAGTTTGAATCTACGCGCTCGTGGTCATAGAATTTTGGTAGGTTCAATTGGCTGTAAGCACCGCCGTCTGTAAACTGCCTTAATCTGTTTAAAAAGAGGTTATCTATGGGCTTAAAGGTGGGTTGCAAATTCACGGGATCGTAGCTCATCTTATTTTTTGTGTGACTCGATCGAGTCTTTTTATTCAGTTTTGAGAGTTGAAGATCCTCTTGTTCTGCGTGTTTTGTTGCTAGCCAATTATAAAGAAAAAGTAGTAGGTGGTTATCAAGGGGCCGAAATCCGGGGACAAGGTGAGCCTGTGCGGCGTGCGGCTCGGCATACTGATAACGAATGGTGTGGGGAAAGGAGGAAAGGGGAAAAATTGGGGGAAAAAATGGGAGATTTTATGATCCAGGAAAGATGATAAATGCGAGTGAAATGTTTTTGAAAAATGTGATGAAATTAATCGTTTGTAGTGTGGTTTTTCGTGAAATAGTGGATTTGGGGGAAGTGTTGCCCGTTATTACGCGGGGTTTCACGGTTATTAGCCAGGTGGGTTGCGCAGCGATATCAGACCCTATTAGGCAATTGCTTGTTTTCCCCTAGCTGCCATTGAAAAAATACTATTGAAGTTTGGGGTAGAAAAAGAGAAAAATCAGCTTTAACCATTTCTTTACCAAAAGAAATTCGAGCGTCGTTTCTCTCCATCATTCTTTGACTACTCACTGCCATTATCGTCCGTCTTTATTACCTAATTAACAGTGCGCAGTTAATAACATGTGAAGGCAAATACCATATAATAAAAGCACCAAAGTTCATCGGGGTGCACAAGTGTTTTGCCTAATTGTAAGTTCATCTCCACTCTAAATATCTACCTCTGAAACTCACCTCTTGTCGATTTTCTCGATTCTTTTTCTTCAACAGATAACTACCACCTGCCCACTCTACAACCTGTTACGCTACAACAAATTACGCTAAACAAATCATGCTACAACCAACTACACTCTTCATCAGCAGTATCTTTATTATCAATCTATGAAAACATTCCATTGACTCTGTCCGTATCCAATTATTCTACTGGATCTTCACTTCCTTGTCCTCCTCGATCGAATTCACAATATGGTGGTCCTTGATGAAATCCGCAGCCGGCTGAGGCAACTTCACCGAAAAGCCCTTGATCAACGAGTATTCGTCGAGCACTTTACCTCCCTGCTCGGAGATCTTCGACTTCAAGCCGTGCACGTCCTCAGTGGTGGCGGAGTCGTGTAAAGTGACAATGTAGTTTTTTTGGGA
This sequence comes from Metschnikowia corniflorae, assembly GCA_030581935.1. Taxonomy (NCBI): domain Eukaryota; kingdom Fungi; phylum Ascomycota; class Pichiomycetes; order Serinales; family Metschnikowiaceae; genus Metschnikowia; species Metschnikowia corniflorae. Next base: position 17,530 of record JAKTWD010000709.1, read on the forward strand.
CATGATCAATGAGCAAAAATTTGTGGTGGGTATGTTGTGAAGGAAAAGAAAGGGTATTTATATATCTGCGACTTCGGACCGTGGGATAACCTGTGGAGGCAAATCTAAGGCACAGCGACAGTGGCTCGGAATGACGCCAGTGTGCAGGACAGCAACAAAGTGTGGAGACTCGAGCAGGAGCATAGTGGAAGGTGTGGGGAAATGGATGTTTGCGTAGAATGTGGATTTTTTAATATTCGCTTTGTTTTTGATTTTGTGTTTGTTTTGGTTTTCTGACTCTCTGTTCGCTACGCTGCTTCTTTAAAATTGGCCTCTGTGCGCATAGTAAGGCTGAGTGAGATTGAGATTGAGAATGAGACCGAGACTTGCGGTTTCACCACAAATACATCATCCTGTTTCTTTGAGCCAACATTAAAAATGTACGTCACGCCAATTGACCTGTTTTTGAACAGGCTCCGCAGGCCAGGCTTCTTTTTGTATATTGGCCTTGTGGTCGGTGCGCTCGGGTGGACGTTGTGGGATATCAGAAGAATGTCGAAACTCATAGCGAAGGAACGAAAGGATGAGGAGAGAAAGCGTAGACGGAAATTGAAACGCAGACTAAGGGACCCTCTGCTAGACGTGTGAGGCCTGTGGCATCACGGGCTTTCTAGTGGGGTCATAGGTTGAAGATTCTAGATGCTCGATCACAAGTAGAGCTGTCTTGTTTCTCATTGGTTGTGACGACGGCTCGACTATGCATTAAAATTTATGCCGCACGTGTACTGCTATAACGTTTGCAAATGAATGGGATTTGAGAAATTGGGAAGTCAGGTTCACTTGTGTTCCTTGCTTATATGGGACTTGCTTGCTTTGTGGTGACTGCTCAATTTGTGGTATTGACTCACTTTGTGGTGCTGGTTCACTCTGGTATTTGCTTGGTCCCATTGATTTGGTCCCATTGAAAGCAGTGGCCTGACACTTATTCGGGTTTCGTCTGGGAAGGAATGTTGATAATTAGAAATCGCTGGGAACGACTGTCCTTTCGAATACTGGTATTCATTCTCAGTCCGAAAAGTTATCAGACCAACGAGCTGAACTCCCCGTAGCACTTTTGGCCTATATCTGCAGGTCTTGTCAATATCACCGCTTCCTCTGTCAACTTTGAAGATTGATGAAAAATGATGTTGCAAGTTATTCAGAATCCTGAATGTGAATGCATTGTTTTTTTTAAAAGAATCAATTGTATTATAGGGGGCTCCATGGTTACAATAACTAGTCACAATTGATAGCTATTCTCATTTAAGCTGCAATTCAAGGCCGGTCATCACTTAACACTATGATTGCATTAAGAAATTCAGGAGTTAGTTTCAACTTTCCCGAATTGCACAAGCTATAGAAATAAAAATTAACAACTCTCAGATATATTCACAAACACCGAAAAATGTACTTTCTACAATCACAATTTAGCAGAGTATGGTCTTCACCAAGGGCCATCGCGCAGTGAATGCGAAGGTAGCTTGGCCATGCACCCAGAAAACTCCACTCATCAAAAAGGCCCAAAATAGCATTCACAATGGATCCCATGGCCTCTAAGTACCCGTTTTGGAAACGGATTCTTCACAAATTCCAAGCTCGCAGAGATATCCCGTTCCGCCGAAAGTTCTTTGTAGGCTATGATCTCCATGGAAACACGTACTGGGAATTTACGATTGACGGCAATATGCAGCGGCTTCGAAGAAAGCTCGAGCCGTTTCAGGAGTCTTTATTCAAAGCGGACTACTTCGAAACGATATCCCCACAATGGCTTCAGTGGCTCCGTCGCACGAAGAGATATCCGCCTACTTTACAGGAACTCATGGATGACCAAATGAGGCAACAAAGAATCAAGATTTTGGCGATGCAAGCCGACCAGAAATGGACCATGGAGAAAGAGCGGCTTGAAAATGAACAAGCTATGAAATTACAGGCTGAACTAGATCGAGTAGAGCAAGAAAACCGGGACTTTGAGTCGCAGCAGAGACAGATACTAGATGCTGCTAAAGGTAAGGATGGCGTCAATGTATCTAGTGGAAGCCCTGATGTAAAGGCAAATGAGGCTGAAAGCTTTGATTCGTCGAAGACTGAAAACAATCCTTGGGCCGACGCCGATGCGGCGGCAAAGGAAAATCCTATCGAAAGCGCATTTCTCAAGCCGAGAAAGTAATGGCCATTGGGGTATCTGCATGATATATGAGCTGGAGAATCGTTGAGGTTTACCTTATGGCCCTTTCCAGATCATTATCTTGATCAATGAAGAAAGCTGACTACTGAAGCACTTATGATATCAAGGAATTCTTCTTGAAAAACATTAAAAAATGCCGTCAAGTCTCGTCCAGGCCTACGTTACTCAAGCAACTGCCTCTAGTCATCACGCTTCTATTGATCAGCCCGTTCAAATTCCGACGGTTTCGCATGTCGACGTAAATGAGAGAGAGCTTCCTGAGCCAGTGGTACTGATTTTTGACGATTTCGATGACGATGAAAAGCGATATAATTGAGGGAGTCAGATTTATGTGTGTGCACTTATAAGCGAGTGGGCTTCATGTAGATTGGTAATGCATTGGCCTCTTTCAATCTGAGTACGAACAAAAAACTGATAGTGGAGGAAAGAAACAAGCTGCTTGACGTCGATAGGGTGATGTGTTTTCGAGTATGAATTTGCATTGAAAGACGCCGTTGGGTTTTGACTGTCATTGGCCTGAAAATTGTTAGCGAAATGAGGTTTTTCTTCATTTAAAAGAGGGTTTTTCAGTGTCTTGCAGCTTGGAATTCATGTCACTGTCTGTTTACAGCAGATTGATTAGACCACCGCTGCTGGAGATTTCCATGAATGGTGGGTTAGTATACCACAGTTGGGTGCGTGCTCGTGATTACGAAAACATGCACTTCCATGGTCAAAAAACTCACCGATATACTCAATTACGATTTGACATGCTACGCCTACTCTTGTTAGCACTTGAGACATATCAATCAAGGTTCAAGGTTCTGTAGATATCAATGCCGATTGGTTTTTTTGAAAACAGAAACAGGTTCATTGGAATACCTAAATGAGGGTTGAAGTACAATTCAGAGCTTCATTCCAATGCAGATACCATCAAAGTCAGCTTCAAGAGAGGTAAATTCGACGGCTGGTAGACATCCATACATTAGACATGCAAGATCGAACAGCACCCAATAACAAAACAGATGAAGCATTCAATGTTCGTGTTAGCACAATAAAACTTTTTTGAAGCATTTCATTACCTCGGTGCATAATAATGAACTCTCAATTACATTCACATTTTTCAATGATTCACACGATATGCCTCCACTAAAGTAGTCAATATATGAGCAAGCATGAACCCTTTCTAACACTTGATCCCGTTCTCCGTTCACCTTTTTTATTCTTCTAATTAACGTCAATAATACAGGTCGGCACCTGCGAGCCATGCTTCCAAAAGTCTCCTTTATATTTGTTTATTCTAGTCTCTGGCTGTTGCTTTCAACTAATCGTCCTCAAATATGACCTCTTCGAGTCATTCTTTAATGTCCCTAAATCACCTTCAACAACAACTGCGCACCCTTGTTATCCACATCCCTCTCCAAATCCTCCTTCAACTTCTTCAACGCCTTACGAATTTTCAGAGCCCTCTTTTCGTCCAGAAGCTCCAACACCTCGTAAACGGCAAGCACGACAAACGAGCCCTGGCCCGTGACCCACTTCAGAAGCGTCTTGCCCTCCAAAAATGCATCGCTCAACCTAATAGCAAACTCGGATCCAACCCCTGGTATCTTAACGTCCTCAACAGCAGTCAACTTGCGTGCGGCAGGGTCCCACTTGAACTCATTACCCTGGATCAAAGCCTTCAACGTTCTCGAGAAAAATGGCGTCTTATTGAGTAAGTGAAAGTCTTCCAAGATATCAGTAGAAAACGTGATGTCGTATATGGCATCGACCAACTGCGGGCGCAAGGTGGAGTTGACTTCATCGTCTTCAGATGTGATAAGTAAGAGCTCCGTGACCACCTGCACCGCAAGATTCAGGTCCAAAAGATAAGTAAAAGACACGCGGCTGTCGGGGGATACAGTGGATAAAATCGACTTGTACACCAACGGCACCGCTCTCGTCCGCAACTCGGCCCATCTCTGGTCCTGGGGCTTTTTCGTCGTTTTCGCGTAGGCCAACTTTTCGTATTTCGTAAGCTCACTCTTAGCTTTGGGAGCAAAGTATTTTCCAGCCAAGCCTTGGAGCAAGTACAACAAGGGTCTCCTGGCAAACTTGTCACCGATGAGCTCGGGCAAGATTTCAGGGGTGTACAACTCCGCACTGAGAGACTTGTGCACTAGCAAAGTGTCGTCCACGGTCATGTAGAGCGTGGTCAACACCGTGTTTCCGAACTCGTTCCTGACCAACTCTTGTCCGTGGTCTTTCAAGGACCTGATGATAACCTTTCTCTCCTTAGCAGTAGCCAAGGCAATGAGGGTCAGGGCCACCTCGGCACCCTCCTGTGTATGCACCAACTCGGCAAACTGCTCGGCTAAGGCCTCGATCAACTCCCTGATGTTTGTGTCGTTATTTTCGATATCGTCTGCCAAAACCGTCACATAGTCTTTCATGGCCGCGTGCAAGATCTGGAACCCAGTTGAGCCCTTGGCAACAGAAGCAATAATTGTAGAGCTCAAGTTGTTGGTGATAAGCTGCTTCTTTTCCGCAGACTCGTGGATCACATCGAGTACGGTCTTGTCTTTCCCAGAGTCCTTGAATACAGAGTACTCGGACCCCCAGAACTCCCGGAGCATCTGCTGCTTCTGCTGCGCATTCAGGTACAAAACAAACAAATCTTCCACCACGTACGCCCCCTCCTTGTGTCTGATGAGTTTCCGCAACTTGCCGTGAAGTTCGTCAACTACCAAACCACGTGACTCCTTCAGGCCATAGTGCAAGATCTTGACCAACAAGTATTTCCCGTACGAGGACGTGGCCAACTTGTAGAAGTTGCCCTGGAGGGCCCTGACCACCAACTCGCGTCTTTCCTTGGTCGTATGCTTGACCAAAGTCTGCACCACTCTGGAGGCGTCGTGCTTCAACACCAAGTCCTGGATGATGTCCTTCGCAAGGTCCCAGATTTCGTTGCACAACTTCTCCTTGACTATTGTGGGTGGCGGTGGTTTCGTGACACGCAATTTTTCCCAGAGCGCCTTGATTCTCTCAATCTCGGCACCGGACTTCCTACTCAATTTACGCTCGGCTAGCAACTTGCGCTGTTCCGCGTGCTGCTCGGCCGACGTCTTCTTGTTTGGGTCCACTGGTTTCGGTTTCGCGTCCTCGGTATCTTTTTCTCCCGATTCGGCGGTATCCTCGTCATTTTTGGCCTCGTCCAGGTCATCCAAATCGTCCAAATCGTCCTCGGATTCGGAATCGACTGCTTTACTTGGTTTTGACTCCGGCTCAGAGTCCAACTCGTCCGCCGAGGACTCCAAATCCGATCTTGACTCCGACCCGCTGCTAGAGTCTGAGTCTGACTCGGATCCCGCCTCGGATTCAGACTTTGTGCCAGCATCTGACTCGTCTTCGGCGGATTGGTAGAAGGTCGCCTCGTTTTCGGAGGAGCTGTCGGCCGGCGGCACCGGCTGCGGCTTAAACTTGGCTTTCTTGACTTGCTTGTCGGAGCCTTTTCCAGCAGCACGCTTAACTCCCTTTGCCATTGTTGATTTAGAGGTAGGGATGGAGGGCATCGTGGGTGATGAGATGAAAATATAGTGCGATGCGGTCACGTGATGCGATGCCCAGGTTTCCATCAGGGAGGAATAAAGGAGGAAGATGAAAAAGGATTGAATGAGTTTGAAGTTGGAATGTGAATGAAATTTTATCTGATGGCATTTTGTTTAATATGTTTGGGAGGTGTTTCTGACGGGTGTCTCTGAGACCCTGCCATGCGTTGATTCTCATGGGTGCCTGCGGGCAGTATTGACCGTGGGTGATGAATAATGGGACACCAGATAGTTGTGGTAAACTGAACTTTCTAAATCAATTTTATTGCACTTCCCACTGATCTCATTTTGAAAAAAAATTCACATTCTCAAACCAGCAAGATTCAAAACTCTTGTCGGAAACTGTGGGCCCGTAATAATGCAAACGCACTAATTTGCAGACGGTCCATTACATGTAAGCGCGAGCAGTCTCCAATGACCCCAGATTCTTGAATGCCTGCTGCAGATTAACGTAACCTCGATGGAGAGAAAATCATTTCATTACTTTTACTTCAAGGGACTAAAGTTTTCCAGAATTTCTCAGAAAGAGACCCATTTTTCAACACTTATACAGATCCTCGCCGACCTTGCCACCATGATTCATAGCTCGCTAGTGCAGTACCGCGGTGTTGCAACCTGAACTAATCTAATGAAATCTATCATACTACTTCTCTCGCATATACTTTTCCCAGCATCTCGAAATCCACACGATGCTCCGTTCATTAAAATACGTAAACTCGGCCGTTCGCCCTGTCTCGGCTAAACTCCCGCTTTTTCCTCGCAGCTTAGTCCTCCAAACTGCCAGATCTAACTCGACTTCCAGTGCACTGGCAGTGACGGAGATTCAGGACTTGAAGCATTTCACGCAGGTCGTGGCCAACGACAAAAAGATGTCTGTGGTAGACTTCTACGCCACGTGGTGTGGGCCATGCAAGGCAATTGCGCCCATTTTTGACGCTTTGGCACAGAAAGTCCCCGAAGCAAAATTCGCTAGAGTGGACGTGGACCGGGCCGAGGATGTGGCGAGAGAATACGGCATCACTGCCATGCCCACGATTCTTTTTTTTGAAAACGGCGAAAAGGCTGGGACTATAGTTGGCGCCAATGTGCCTCAGTTAATCAAGACTATTCTGGAATATACGGGGGTGGACGTGAAGTCGAGGTAGAGACGTATTAGTGATAATGGTGGAGTTGAGACGTATAGATAAGCCTACGTATGAGATTAAAATGATTTGACTCAATTATCCTGACGCCACGGGCTAGTTTTCTCGGGAGGGCATTTTAGTGTAAAAAGTTGCTCGGGATTTCTTAGTACTTTTTTTATGAGGGAGGTTATTCTTATATTCCAGAATCTTATAATCCAGTATGACTATAGTAATAATGCGACATTGGGACAAAGAGGTGCGAATGTATTCAAAGGTTCTGATGAAGTATGTGTATTGTGGTTTCCGAAGTTGTGAACTTGTTTTTTCTTATTTCTTTTTTCTTCTTTTTTCCTTTTGTGTCATATCAAATACTTTAGGTGGTCCGGTGAAATCTGCTACACACTATTTATATCTCAGTATGTCTGCGAAGGCCTTGGCTTTGAATACGCTCCTCGCTACAGTCAGACCAACCAACAGACTGGAGGAAAGAAATTTATAAAATTTATGAAGTAAATATGAATGTAGCCCCATCAATCATCGTCGCCAACAATGTTTCTAGGAGCCAACTTGGTGCATCCATATATTCTCTTCTAAAAGATGTTTATCTTAGCAGGTCTGCCTGTAATAGAACTGGAATTGGACCGAGCCCAGTAGGGCAGCTTATCACAATATGGGTGCACCACTCTCGGCGAAACCGAGACAACAAAAATTTAAAACAAATACATGCAAACAACAGAAAAGTACAACTTTGAAAGCAAAATTGAAAAAATCCCAACATCCATTGAAATCGTCACTCCCCAATACATCTCTTTCTCCCTCTCACTCTAGCCTGCACCGTGCCCACCTCGAGGCCCCACCATAGTGGCGATCTCGCACCTACTAGGCTAACTTCACTAGCACGTACTCGCCTCTATACTTAAACACCACAACTAGTACACAATGGTATGTCACAGCACCGCCCAATTCTCCTTTGATTACAAAATAATCATTTTCTCTCCAATCCAATACTAACCTCTAGGGACAAGGCGCTTCGGGTATGCCTGGCGGGGGAAACTTCGGCAAGAAGAAAGACGACAAGAAGAAAGAGAAACCGAAATACGAGCCGCCGGTCGAGGCCAAATTTGGGAAGAAACGCAGAAAGGGGCCCGACACCGCGGTCAAGTTGCCGAACGTGTATCCGACCACGCGGTGCAAGTTGAAACTCTTGAAATTGGAGCGCATCAAAGACCACTTGTTGTTGGAGGAGGAATTCATTGCTAATCAGGAGGCTCTCCAGCCCACCGAGGCGCGGCAAGCGGAGGAACGCGAGAAAATCGACGAGTTGAGGGGGTATCCGATGTCGATCGGGACGCTAGAGGAGATTGTAGACGACGACCATGCGATAGTGCTGAGCACCGCTGGGTCGGAATACTACGTAACCATCATGTCCTTCGTGGACAAGGGACTTTTGGAGCCTGGGTGCTCGGTGCTTTTGCACCACAAAACCGTGTCTGTGGTGGGTGTGTTGCAGGACGAGGCCGACCCGATGGTGTCGGTGATGAAGCTCGACAAGTCCCCGAAAGAATCGTACGCGGATATCGGCGGGTTGGAATCGCAGATCCAAGAGATCAAGGAGGCTGTCGAGTTGCCCTTGACGCATCCCGAACTATACGAGGAGATGGGCATCAAACCGCCCAAAGGTGTCATTTTATACGGTGCTCCAGGTACAGGAAAAACGCTCTTGGCCAAGGCCGTGGCCAACCAGACCAGCGCGACGTTTTTGAGGATTGTGGGGTCCGAGTTGATCCAGAAATATCTTGGGGACGGCCCGCGTTTGTGTAGGCAAATCTTCCAGATCGCAGGGGACTTGGCACCTTCGATTGTGTTCATTGACGAGATCGATGCTATTGGAAGCAAAAGATACGAGTCGTCTTCGGGCGGCGAGCGCGAGATCCAGCGCACGATGTTGGAGTTGTTGAACCAGCTAGATGGATTCGACGACCGGGGCGACATCAAGGTGATCATGGCCACCAACAAGATCGAGTCGTTGGACCCAGCGTTGATCCGGCCGGGCAGAATCGACCGAAAGATTCTATTCGAGAACCCAGACTCCAACACCAAGAAGAAGATCTTGTCGATCCACACGCTGAAAATGAGCTTGGCCAGCGACGTCAACCTCGACGAGCTCGTGACCTCGAAGGACGACTTGTCGGGTGCCGACATCAAGGCCATGTGCACGGAGGCGGG
>JAKTWD010000710.1:0-26501 GCA_030581935.1 Metschnikowia corniflorae
CCAGGATTTCGTGCAGCTGCATTCGCTGTAAAGATGCTTGAGCATGCCTGTCAGATCTACCCTTTCAAGGCATAAATGACATTTGAAGCCTGTAACTGGGGTCTTCGTGTCATGAATCGGAACATGAGAGCCAAAACTAAAATGATGGAGAGCTTTCAAATCTTTGTGCTGTATCCATTCGTATTTGTGGAGTTGCCTCCAGAATTTTTCCCATCGTCTTTTGGGACGAGCCGGTGGGCAAATTTCCAAAAACCTCCCCGGTTGTATTGGTGGAAATTTCTCTTGTTGCTTGCGACTGACAGATCTGAAACTGTGCCGATCGCAATCTTTGACTTCTTGCTGTGAAAGCTGATAACCTTCCTGACTCGTATCTGGAACCACGTAAGATGATTCGAATACGGGCTCCCGCGAAAGCGTTGAACTGGTGAATTCACGTGTGCGTGGAACAATTGATTTCCACGCTTCAAGATAACATATTTCTGTTCTGGTAAACGTCCACTTGAGATGTGTGAAGAATTTACCTGTGCTTTCCAAAAGGAAGTCAGCACAGTTCAATCCTCTCGCACTCAGGAGTGGAACGGCTTTATTCTTACTCATGATCTTGGCCATATGGTGAGTTAATTTCAACCGAAGATACTTTGTGTACCAATCCATGTCTCCGTTCAAAATCGAGCGGAGAACGTCGTTTTTGACGAGTCGGTGGGCAGATTACCAAACTCCTCGGTTGTATTGGCGGAAGTTTCTGTTGCTGCTTGCGACTTACAGATCTGAAATTCTGCCGATTGCAATCCTTGATTTTTTAGAGTGAGAGCTCATATCCTTCTTGGCTCGTATCTGGAACCACGGATGATTCCAATAAGGGCAGCCTCTTTCCATTCCCTACATGTATGGCACTTCTTGCATACATGATATATTGCGCACGGGTACAATTTCGTAGGAAAATTTGACTTCGTGGCCAAGTTGGCTAAGGCGTAAGACTGTTAATCTTAAGATCGTGAGTTCGACCCTCACCGAGGTCGTCTTGTTTTCTTTTTTACCGAATGATCCGCTGAATTGTAGTTAAAAGTATTTGTCTGTTAGTTATTCCATTCTTTTGACTTACTTTGTGCCCCAAGTGCATGCGCGAACACTGTGCTTCAAGAGCATATATGTGCCGCAGGTACATTGGCGTTTGTGGAATTCTCCAAGCCTTGGCTCGGGGTTTTCTTATTATGAGATCAATTGCCAGGTTCTCTATGTTGCAGTCTTGAAAAAATACTGAACTTCTCTTTTGTTGAATAGTGAAACCCCCAGCTTATGTGTTGAGCTGACTAATACAAGGGAAACCCAATTGATCGGTGTTTTCGTGCAAATTGAAGTCCTGGAAATTTCAGTGAGATCTCCCGTCTTTATTGTAAATCTAAGTAAGATTTGAAGCGCATTTGTACACGTCGCCAGGAACCACATCACGTTTCCGGTTATCCGTTTTGACCATCTGTTTCTTATGTGTATAGCGTGCTTCACCATTCACCGGCGCAACCACTCACCGGCAACAATACCCTGAGACGCGTTTCTCATAACATTATCATAAACATACCACTTACTTCTCCAGCAAAATATTCAATGCTGTCCGGAGGCATCATTCAGTAAGAAGTCAATTTTGCTTCAGTTATTGCCGAAAAAATTCAACGGCTCACCAAATTCAATTGAATTGGCGCATCGATTCACTGTTCCCTCAACTACTCCTCGAACTCGCTACGAAGTTAGTACTTCAAACGAACAAATTGTTTTCGAAGTGAACGTTTTCTATCATAGCAAGCATAATCTTGCTACCTCTCCTTAATACTCTCAATAGTAGCCTCAATCCAAGAATATAATACGTCGTCCTACTGTAACAACAAATACTAAAAATTAGATAATCAATAATATTGATTTGGAACACTACATGAATACACACCGCTCTCGGCCATCGATGCACTCGGCCACCGCGACACGGACCCGCGTTTGTTGACTAAAGTAAAGTTTGATCTCAGTCTCCTACACCACAAATGTGGGAAGCTTACTGGAACCCTGGTTAGAGCAAAAAGATGCTATCTATTCAGGCATTCATGTAAAGAAACGCGATAATGGCATATCTCTGCGTGATTTAGCGAGCCGTTTCTTCGTGTTCAGATTCACTCCCCAAGCCCACTGGCATGGAATGCTAAGTTAGTTAAAACCAGCAATTTCTGCCAGACTCCAATTAATGGCCCAAATGGGTGATTTACCTAATTTTCATCGGCGCGCCTCCTACGCACCAAAATGTACGAAAAATGGCGATCCAAGTCCTTTTCGCTCGCGGAACAGCATCCCCTGCCCAGATTGGCCAAATTGGATTCCATGTTTCTTGAAGCGATTAACAGAACTTACGGTAGGGCTTGTAAAGTCCCGGTTATGTAAAAACCTGTTGTAAAACTGCAGAAAAATTTGCAGAGTTGTCCGACCGCTTAGGTAACAAATTTCTGTTCTCGTAAACGTCCACGTGAGATGTGTGAAGAGTTAACCCGTGCTTCTCAAAAGGAAGTTCAAATTGTTGACCTCTCATTGAGACATAAGAAAGGTCTCAATTCATTTCTGTGAATTGGGCTAAGGGGGAATGTCTCTAAGTGCTCTGACCATTTTGTACAGTGTTTAATCGTACAAACCGGCCGACAACTGAACATTTAGAATCATGGCCCACTTCTTACTCAATCCTTGGCTGACCATGAAAGGTCTGGCGACGAATGCAAAGTCTCAACATCCTCCTCAAGAAGCTTGTTTACTTGCACTGGGTCGTGCAATTTACTTAATGGACTATACGCCTTCGGAACTACAAGTTGGCTTTTGGCGATATGGGTCTAGAATCTCACTACTCGATCACTAGTATGGGGTAATCCGGCGCAAACAAACAAAATCAACAAAAATTGACAGATATTGGAAGTTACTCGGTAAACGGCGAACAGGTTTCTCGCTGGTTCCGAAACACTGCCTCTTTAGAATGGGAGTTAATTGGCTTACGAGAAACTTGAAACGGAATAATAAGCTCCAGACTAGGGCTGCAAAGCCACTAGATTACGCTCGTGCTAAAGGCGAACCCCCAAAAAATCACGAAAACTGGTTCAATAGCGAGATAACAGCTATTGGCGAACGACGCTTACACCTTTGATGAAACCAGTTCGCCATGCGAGCACTGGCTTGTACACGCGTGTCAACACAAGGGAAGCACGCGATGTACCATTACACAGCCGAAAATCGAGAATACATCAATACAGTTGAGTGTGTAAGTGCAAGTGGTTTTGCGCTTTCTCCCTTCATAGTTTTCAAGCGCGGTCTCTTGCAATGCGATTGGTCTAAGTATGAGAAACCACCACGTTGATCTCAGATGGGAACAAGCGACAATGGACGGTCCACTAAAGAACGGTAGTTGGAGATTCGTTCCGCTGGTAAAAATCAAACGAAGGGGATATCCACACTTCTACATTTGGATGGCCATGTCAGCCACATGACACCTAATTTCCTCAGAAACTGCGAGGAAAAGCTAATCAAAATCAGTTGTTTCCGCATACATCGCATCGTCTCCAGCCGCATTATACCATGTGCCTTTTTGTTTAAAAACGCATACCTGGTGGATGAGCGGATGCGCATGGGAGTTCACAGTATCGACAGATATCATGTTTTGGGCATGTATCCTCAGTATGGTGTGAGGCGTTCAGGTCTAGAAACATATCAGTAGGTTTTTCCGAGCCGCTGGAATATACCCCTATGACAAAAACATGTGGTTCAAAACTCTCTGCCCGTATCCTTGCCCCGCCACTCAAGGCGGAAGTGGGTTCCAAGAGTGTACCAGCATTCCAAATAACCTCCTCAAAATGCGTTCAACTGGAAGAGATATCGAACACAATTTATCGGAGGGTTCAGCAATTGGACACGGGCAGAAAAGTCCCTAGTGAGCTTTAGTTTCTAAATTTACAGATCTCGCTCAGAGCTCTATCCAGTCTGCGGTCATCATTAAGCGGGAATGGACACATAAAAGCGCTGCCTTGATTTTCCATTGAAGCAAAGCAAGGCGCAAATAAAAAAGAAAGACTCTCAATGGGAAATGCAAGAGTATGTTCTACTGAGCTCAGCCGGGCAGAAATTAAATGAGCAAAATGACGTGCGACGACGCACCTTGGCTCGCCTGGCCACGCTAGAATCGACTCTGTCGCATTTGTAAACGCGCTGGACATAATATTCAAAAATGCTCAAAGAAGCTTGAATAATTCATTTCTTTCATACAGACGCTTTTTTTCAAATGTTGTCGATGCGCTAATTTTTGGAAGCGCGTCTCGCGGTACCGTCGCCGGTGAGTGGTCGCGCCGGTGAGTGGTGAAACCCGCTAGTGTGAGACCAGGAATTTGTTATTTTCCCTCTTTCTTTCTTCTTCACTTCCTTTAATTCGTTTTGAAGGTCGCAGAAAAAATGACGGGAATTAGATCTCACTGGCAATTCAAACATTTAAAATGTTTATGCGAAGAGGACTTTCGCACACTGACTGCAAACATCGGTGTGCGTGTCTCCCTTGCAAGATACTCTTCAATGACATCCGAATTTACGCGTCTCTTTCTCGATTCGAAAAACACACATTACAAAAAACCCATTTCTCTTCACTATGGCCCCGCCAATATACGTCAAAGGCGGCGTGTGGACTAATGTCGAGGACCAGATCTTGAAGGCTGCGGTGTCTAAATATGGTCTCACTCAGTGGGCCCGGGTAGCGTCTTTGCTTCCCAAAAAAACCGCCAAACAAGCGAAAGCTCGCTGGAATGAGTACCTCAATCCAAGCATCAATCGAAAAAACTGGACTAGCGAAGACGACGATAAACTCTTGAGCTTGGCCAAGCTCTTACCGAACCAATGGCGAAGTATATCGCAGATGATGGGCCGAACCGCTACTCACTGCGTGGAACGGTACCAGAAACTTTTGGAAAATGCCGCAAAACTGCGCGGAGATGAAAGTGGCGCCGATAGTGAAGATGACACTGAGATGAACGACATGAAAATGACCGGGCCCGGCATAGAAAGCTTGCCTGCTTTGGGAAACGCCTACGAGAGTCTCCCGTCCAGGCCAGACGCCGAGGATATGGACGATGACGAGCGAGAAATGCTTTCGGAGGCTAAATCTCGGCTCGCAAACACACAGGGAAAGAAAGCGAAGCGAAAAGACCGAGAGCGGATGCTTGAGGAGAGCAAACGAGTAGCGCTCTTACAGAAACGTAGAGAGTTGAAAGCTGCGGGGATCAACGTCAGTTTGGCGCTGAAAAACCGTGCCAAACGCAAGGAGTTTGACTATAACGCGGACATCCCGCATGAAAGGACCCCGAAACCGGGGTTGTACGATGTTTCGGCGGAGGATAAACGGAACGAGGAACAAAGATTAAAGTTTCAGAAAAACGTCAATTTGAGGGGCGTTTTGCCCAAAGAGGAACCAAAAAAGGCTGCTATTAATTTCAAAAAGGCCGCCGAGAACGACTCGAAGCGTGCCAAAGCTAATACGCGCCAGGCAGCCGAGGCTGTGACGGGTCTAGATTCGGCTCATGCGGCAAAACGCCGAAAGCTTAAACTTCCACTTCCAGGGGCGGATTCGGAGAGCGAGGGACTAAAAAAGAAAATACTTGCGAAGTCGCAAGATCTTTTATTGGCACAGAATGACAGTGAGGCACGGGATGTTGTGAGTATAGAGAGCCAGAAACACCAACCAATACTTCCGGCAAAAGTTTCGAGGAAACAAATCGCCAGCACTTTGCGGGCATTGCTCTCGAAGATTCCGCCGCCAAAAGAATCCACGAAAGTCATTCTCCCGCAATTTGACGCTTCCTTGGATGTGCCTTCTTTGGGTGATAAACTTGACGACGATACAGTAACACTCGAAAGCCTGAGGATCGACCAGCAAGTCGATATTAACCGAGCTCAAGCAAGACTTTCTCGAATGCGACAAAAAGGCCTCACCATTCCAGATGTTGCTTTGTTAAAGTTCCCGACATCCGAGGGGACAATAGAGGCGAAAATTAATCTGGAAATGAAAGCTTTGATCGAGTTCGACCTGCTCTTGGAACAAGGCTCGGTCGATTCGAATCCATCTTTATTGCAAATAAGCGATGAGATATTGGCACGCGCTGAAAAACAAATCGAGACAGAGGTTGAGAAACTGCCCCTTCCTGAAGATAACTTGGCCGATTTCTCATATACGGCACTCCCGTCTCTGGAAGAAGCCATTTCGAAAGCACACGATCTTCTACATTCCCTCAACGCTTCCTGTAATGAAGCAGACCAAAAGCTGGCAATCTTAGAGGATAGAAATGCGAATGAAGTGGTGGTTGAAGAATTACGACAAAAACTCTGTGAAAATGCACGGCTAATACTCGAAGCCGACCTCGAGGAACTGGTGTTGCGTGAGATAGCACAGACCGAAGATGTTTTGATTGAAAGGCGTTCAGTGGCCTTGCAGGAAAGAGTTGATGACATAAAACTAGCAGAAAACCGGGCCGCCAGAGCGTGATGAGAAGTTTTAGATTGTTTGTATGTTGTATACAGCGAATGCTTTGAATCAAAGCTCTTCAGGGTATCAGTTGATCGAGAGGAGTCTTTCACAGGTAGATCTCAAGGTTAATCGATCTAGTCAGCAAAAGTGGTTGCAAAAGACCATGGAACTGCGCTAAACAAGGGATCATACTTTTGAGTCAGTTGCGTCGTTTGCCAATTCGACAGTCATGACTATTGCCTACAGTAAGGAAACACAACCTTAAGCGTGTGTTTTCCCCAAGGCTTGACAAAGTGTGTCGTCTGGAAGTGAAGCTTCTTTCCGTGAGATTGAGATATCTACACGGAAAATGGAAGGTATCTGAATCAAAGTACTTGCGCATAGGTGATAGAAGAATCAACAGTCCCGAGAAGTAAGTGTTCGGAACAGCTCCGAGTCCTACTCACTTGCCATAAGTTGATATGACAGGAAGCGGTGTGTGTGAGCACGTGGATCCCAAAGCGATACACTCTGCAAACAATGGAACATTACCAGCACAATCAGCCCCATTACCACGGATCACGATATAATCAGAACCTGTTTCGTGTTAGTCACTGCCGTTAGCATTAGCTTTATCACCGCAGTATACCACCCCGCACTCGGCCATAAGCCCGATTTTGGCTTCAACCTCAATCTCACACAAAAGCACGAAAAGACTAAGCACACGTACAGAAAGATTATTCAGTGACCGGAGGACACTTTCTAGATGTGTGTCCAGAAGCGCCGCATCTCCCACACAGATAGGGCCGGCGCTTTCGCCTTGGAGATCCATCGTTGGGGTCCGCGCCAGATTCCTTGTTTGGGCTGTCCTGCTGTGTACCTGGCGTGTGGGCCATGTTTTCGACCTCTTCGATAGAAAGGTCGCCATTCAAGATAATGTGTCTTTTGGGCCGTGACTTTTTATTTTCTAACGTCATGTAAGCGGTGCGCTCACGAGCCACTTCTTGCGCAAGCACATGCGCAGATTGAACGAGCATGTGTGTTATATTGACAAGTGAGTCGAATTCCACTTTCAACGGGCTTCTGACACCCTCAGGCACTTGACTAAGCAGTCTTTCGATAGAGGCAGCTAGCCGCTCCACTTCTCTGAGTCTAGGTGGAGTCCTGGGTCTGTCTTGCAAGCTTTGTTGTACATTTTGTTGTACATTTTGTTGTACATTTTGTTGTACATTTTGTTGTACATTCTCTTGTACATTTTGTTGTACAATTTGTTGTACAGTTTGTTGTACATTCTCTTGTACATTCTCTTGTACATTTTGTTGTACATTTTGTTGTCCATTATCATGCGAGATTTCTTGTCCATTATCATGCGAGATTTCTTGTCTATTCTCTTGAGAAATCTCCTCTCCATTCATCTGGGAGACTTCTTTCCCATTGTCTTGAGTCACCTCTGTTTGCTTTGCTGGTTCATAAAGTGATGCACAAAGTCTATGAGGTAACTTGGAAATCACATGATCAGGGTCATGGGGGAACAACCCAGCGATTCTGAATGCACTCATGATATTTTCCTGCCCAAAGGCTTGTTCCCTAGCCTCGGTATATGCTTTGAGAAACCCAAACTTATCGACACCGTGCACGCGCAATTTAATTTTCTCACTCATAAGAGCGCTGTATGCCCGTTTCAAGGCTGAAAAACATACAAGATCAAGTGGCTGAAGACGACGAGAAGCGTGTGGTGGCATGCATTGTATTTTTATGCAATTCTTCTCGCAAATATCCAAAAACTCTGGAGTTAAATGACCCCCGCGCCCATCAAAGAGTAAGAGACGGTATTTTCCCTTCGCACTCAAAGCCGTTGTGGGGATGAATACTTCCTTGAGCCATTGAACGGCGTGTTCGTGACTGGTCCATCCATTTGGACTGCACCCCAAACGCCATTTACTTGGTAAGTCCTTGTACCAACTCCTTTGCAACTTAGCGGCTGCAAGAACTACAAATGGAGGTAACACGACACCTCCTGCGCTTATACACTCGAATACACTGGCCCACTCGCTATTTTCAGATTGCAAAAGCGCAGGATCATCGCGGAATTCGGTTCCTGTGACGACTTTACTCGTTGCCAAGACCCCAGTCGCAAAAGTAGCCTCGTCAACGTTGTAGACGTCTTCTTGCGCGATCCCCAATTCTGTGATCGTTTTCAAAACGCGATCGAACCAATCTGCAAATCTCTCTGGAGTTTGACAGTAGGTTTTCGCATAATCCCGGGTCTTTGCAAGCTTGCCCGTGAGTTCTTCTGTTCGTTTGAAGTAGCGAGTAAGCCAATTCTTGCCAATTTTGACAGGGGGTGACGTTCCGCGAGCAGCAAGGACCAAGTTCGCCATTCTTCGCACATCTTCGTGCTTAGTGGGCACACCGATACAGCGAAGGTAGATCACCCATTTGGTGAGCGTGTCCTCCTCAATTGGAGTCATTACCTGCAAGTGTTTACTGGATTCCAGCTTACTCGCCCGTCCATTCCAACGGTTTTGAAGAGTGGCTCTGGGCACACAGAAACGCTTCGCTAATTCACGCATAGATACGTCATTATCGCGTTTTTTTACTTCAATGGCTAACCGGATAGCAGTTTCTTGCTCTTTTAAGTTTCTCCAGTTCGCTTTCGACATTTGTGTGGGGGGATATTGAACTAGAGTTTACTTTGGTAGAAGAAAACGCGTCCCCCGTAGCGGTGGCCGAGTGCGTAAGTGGCCGAGTGCGGACGTGTGCAATTCGCGCATATTACGGTAGCAACGTGCGCGATCTTTGAGATTACGCGTTTACGCACTGCGCAAGTTTACGCGGTCCTTTTCCAACGTCAACATGCTGTTTTGCGTAATGCGAAGGGTCTGCGTAATGCGTTTGGTTTGCGTAATGCGTAGGTGTTGCGTAATGGGCATTCATGCATGAGATGAGCCTCTTCACCGTCCATCAGATTCCGGAAGTGATGAATGATTCAATCGGAAATGCAAGGGACAGCATAGGTATTCGATCTACACGATCAAAGCGTGCAATTTGGTTGCCGCCGTGTTGAAAATACGTGTTTCAAAGCAATTACCAAATGTTCACCTGAGCAGTTGCCCAATCTGAAACTTCTCATGTGTGTACGCGAGCAAGACTCGAACCAGTCTATCACCGCTTAAATCGAAATTCGAAACGGAAAAACTCGAGGCTGTTCTGTCAGAGTAGATGCACCGAATTGCTAAGTGACAGGGGGCGCGCATGATCGCAAATATTTCACAATCCCGCGGAATCACTCTTTTCTCAGGTTGGCGGCAGTGTTTCGAAATAAAGAAATCGGTTATCTCCTACTTCTATCAAAATTCTGGCAATACTCAAGTCGAATTGAAGAGTGCCTGACGAGATGAATGTCTCGACGAGCTGCCTAGGTTGACATTGGTGGTCAGGGAGCAAGCGAGTCATGGCGCAAGCGAGTCAAGGAGACATCGAGAAGGCCAAATGTCTCCGCTAACGTTGTTATCGTGGACACCCGTATTCTTATAATATCATAAATGATTTGAAAAGAGTGAATAGATTGTCCTACCTTTTGCTTCCTTTTCTCCCATAAATATGTGTGAAGTTTCCCATTACGCCATTACGCGCGTGAATACGCCATTACGCGCGTGAATACGCCATTACGCGTGCACTGGAGATAAAACTGGTCTAGGCGATGAAATAACGAACTTTCGATCGGTTCTTGCAAAATAGCTCAAACAGTCTCAGAATCATTCTTGTTGTTTCGAGAGCACGTGTTCCCTGAAAGAAACCGGGTGCCATGAGAATCAGGCGTAATTTTTTTTTTTTCTAAAGAATCAATTGTATTATAGGAGGCTCCCACCTGAAGCTACAAAATCTATACTTCTATAGAAAAACCTATAACACATTTTACACAGACCCCGGGTTCGAACCCGGGCGACAACAAAATACTGGATGTGCGGTACACATCTGGAATATCAAGTGTGTTAAGGTTTTCTATAGAATATATAGTTTTCGCTCACGGCTAAGGTAAGCGGCATCCTTCAATACATATCTGTTTCTTTAAAAAAAAAAAAAAAAAAAGAAAAGGCACTGAGTAGTGAAAGAGACCGACTTTCCCAAGCCTTACTCTCTCCTTCTTACCCTCTCCGCTTCTGCAAGTCGTGTCAGTCCGTTCGTAATACATCACAATCAGATTGAATTAATTGCTCACCTGATTGAAACTAACGTAAATCACTCCCTTTCGCACCAAACCCTCATTTGGGTCACCGCCTGCATTCTGTAAAAATATAATATCTTTGACATCGAATATAAACGCTAAACATACGCTAAAACATAAAAAAAAAATTATTGAACTTCATTTTGACATGTCTGTCGACGATGCCCTATTGTCCCACAAATTCCATAAGTGGATTTGCGTTTTTATGTGGCTGTGAAATTTTATCTTCTGAGTCCACGGAATTTTCCAAAAAGGGATTAACAGTCCCCAGAAAGATAGAATTGCGTTCGTTAAATTCCTCATTAGCGTCGGTTATACGCTTTTTGGATCTACTGCGTTTTTTGTACTGCCTGGCATGAGTGACGAGAATATCGCCGAATTGTGTGGCCATTATCGCATATGAATATCCCTGCGAAAGCGCGTAGTTTAAAAGTTTGTCAAAAGAGGCATTCAACGGACCGGCCACATCTCCAAGACAATATTTTAGTAATTTATAATGCGAGAAAGCAAGAATTATTATATAGCTGTGCTTTGAAAGCCTACTCGAATCATCAGCAAGACTAGAAGATCTACGTGGTGTCAGATGACTTTCTGGAGACACCTCGTTTCTTACCTCGATGTTGATCTTCGATAACACCCGCTGAGGATTTAATGGTATTAAATCGGCAGTTTCGAAGCTGCTCCTAACATTTCGAGCAGTGAAAGCTTCTACTCGAGCAAGTTTGTATAGTGCAATGAAGTCATCTTTATCGATGCGCACACTGCCACCCGCGAGCACATCAAACCCAGTTCTTTCTCCGGCCAACTGGTAATATTTTGTCTTTAACGGTCCAAAACAGCAA
This sequence comes from Metschnikowia corniflorae, assembly GCA_030581935.1. Classification (NCBI taxonomy): domain Eukaryota; kingdom Fungi; phylum Ascomycota; class Pichiomycetes; order Serinales; family Metschnikowiaceae; genus Metschnikowia; species Metschnikowia corniflorae. Next base: position 11,567 of record JAKTWD010000710.1, read on the forward strand.
AGATCAAGAGGTTGCAACAAATGAGATGTGTGAGGCCGCATGTATAGAGCGATTTCATTTTCATCGCAGCTTTTGTCCAACACTGGTGTCAAATGTGTATCAAGTATCAAAAGTCTATGAGTGCCTTTCGTTATAGACTCTGTCTGAGGGATAAATCCTGTTCGAGCCACCGGATAGCAATGTCATTGGATGCCCAACCATTCGCACTAATTCCCAAGCACCAGTCTTCTTCAAGCTCAGCATACCAAGACTCACAAATTTGCTTACCTCTAAAAGTGATAAATGGGTGCAAAAGCAGACCCATAGCATTGATACTCTCAATTGCTGTCACCCACTCTCAATTTCCGTTCTGAATTGATAGTCTTTTCCCCCGTATTTCATACCCTGATACGACTTTTTTTGTCACATTCAAACCCATCGAAAATCCTGTCTCGTCCACATTGTACACATCGCTTGACTCGATCCCATATGAAGCACAAAAACACATGAGCAAACCAACCTTTTAGTACCTTTGGGTCATGGCACTTTGCCCGTCGATGATCAAAAGGTCTCGAGTACTTTGTGTCGAGATTTGGATGTCATTCCACAAATCTGGAAACGCAATTGGTACCAACTTTTAAATTCACTTCTGTTCAATGCGACGCGAGCAAATATTCTTCCATTCTACGAACAGCATTGACTTCCGGGGCGAGACCGCGAGAGTCCTTGGAGAAAATTCATTTAACTAAACTTTTATTTTCAGATTTTTGTTAATTTGTTTGGTCTGCGGTTGCTTCGACGTGATTTCTTGAGCCTTTCCTCCTCCGTTGGAGAGTGCTGCGGGACACATTGAAAATGCATGCTGCTTCCTGAACTGACTTTATGTTACCCTCTTTTAAACATTTTGGGGCAAATGAGATCCTAGTTTCATGATCCCAGAAAACTGGAGTTGAATCGACCAATTGTGGTGACATTGGAGGTGTTCGAAAAAAAAGAAAGTTCTTTTTCAGACGCGTCTGTTGTTGCTGACCCAAATGAGGGTTTGGTGCGAAAGGGGTGATTTACGTTAACGCTAAATGATAATATAACATACTTGAAGTCTTGCTATCGAAGAGTAGGACTTTTCTCATCGTGGTACCCCTCAATGTGGTGTTTCTTTAAAAAAAAAGGTAGTGATCCTGACTTACTCAACAGCACTGCTCTGGCATGCTCCCCTACCTAGAACCCCATATACTTCATCACCAAACACAAAACATAAGAGCGATACTTTCTGCTTATAACTCTACCTTAAAGAGTCGCTTATTACCAAACCTATTCTCAAATTTTTTTAGCTAAGTACAAAACTGTCACAATCGTGGTCTCCTCGAAACCTCCTATCTGCCCCAGACAAGTCTTGCGAGTAATTACTATGTAGTGATTACTACAACTAATATTGCGTTCCGTACATTGGTACATGTAATCAGGACAATCACTGGTAATTATTCCTTTATATGCAATATTCATTGGAAGTTTTGCGTCTACCTATATCGTATATTTTGCTCGCCACAAATCGGCGAAATGTTATATTTTGTCTTACATGGCTCGTGAATTGGGTTCTTGGTGTTTCAAAGAACGATTTCTTCAGAAATCAGCTCCCGGTTTGGAGCAATACCTCTCTGTGCAGTATCCTTCTTTTTTCACTTCAGAAAGACCAAGCCCTTGGATCCAAGATCTAGTTGCTAAGATTACGTATATTCGAGTTATGTACACCTCTTTAGCATACTAGAATTATGTAGGCCTGCTGAAGTCATCCATTAGATGCCACTACCACGTGTCACTCGTCACGTGCCATGCTTTGTTCGGAGCAAACAGGCCACATTAGATGGAGTACATTAACCCGCGAAAAAACTTTATGGATTTGGAATGCAATAATGCTTGCAATAAACAGATAATGAAAGGCACCAATGTCAGGTGTTTATGTGCAGGTCGCTTACCCCAGCAGTTTCGGCCCTGACGAATTCAGTTGGAAATTGTGGGATATTTGTATGAGAACAATTCGACGTCATCTACAAAGTGAACTGCACTATTTAATGTTTCTGGTTGAGATCCTCGACTCTCTGTGGCTATGTATAGCGGGACCGAATTTGGCGTGCTACGTCCCGGCTGCGAAGTATGGATGCGAATTAGTAATATCGATGTACTTATATTTCTCGTGATATAATATGAGTAGCTAGCTAATGCAATTGTTTAGCAATATTTCTAGCGTCTATTGCAACAATTTGAGCAGTAAAAGCCCCCAATAAGTTTAACTAGCAATGTTGATAGGTAACTAAAAATGTATAGTTGTCAGTTACGGTCTTAACAGCCGAACCTAAAAAGTTAGAATGAGTACGAACTGACTTTCTCCGTTGATCGGTGTATCAGGAATATTATACAGGGTTTAGTGAGATGGCCACAAAGCAATCGATGCCACAACCTTGTTGGGTTTTCCATAAAGTCTGAGCACAATGCTGGGTGCTTTACCCCGGCGCTACTGGTCCAAAATTTTTTAGGTGCTTGACTTTTACGCCCTAATTCTGTCACCATTTGGTATATTTTTTTTTTGACCAAAGTATTAAAATGTTCCCGAACAAGTTGGCCCACTGTTCTTCTGCCGGGGTAATTTCGCAGCCAATAATCCTCACATGTGAGCACCTCTAAAGTTACAGAAACCGCCACACACCTCCAATTTTCCCACAACCGATAAACCAGAAGGAATTGTGAGCCATAAAGAGCTATTTGGTCTAAAAAACCACACTTTTTTAGCGGAATTCTCCCTAGCAAAACTGCCCAATATCGCTGGTGTACGGGTCTGTTCACAACGCCCCACACTGGGTGCTGGTGGTGGTCAAAGTGTCATGAATTTAAATTTTTTCTCTATCGGAACCATCTAATTCGGCTATTCAAGTAGTGATAATAAAGAAGAAGCACTAGGTCGGGTTGAAAAAAGCTTCTTCCACAGGCTACAGGAGAAAATTCAAGTAAATAGAAGGTTGTGTTTGGTCATGTGCAGGTCATCTATCCCAGCAGATTAGGCCCTGACAAATTCACCAAACGAACATGAAATTCTTGTACTTCAGCAAGCAGAGAGCACCCCTAAGGTGAGTGCGATTCCGCAATGTATACATTCTGTACTCATCCACTCTTGGTGGCAGTTATAGCGGGACCGAATTTGGCGTGCTACGTCCCGGCTGCAAAGAATGGATGCGAAGTAACAACATCAAAGTAATTATATTTCTCGTCATGAAATTCGAGTGGTAAGCAAATTTAATTCTTTTACAATATTGCTAACGTCTATGGCAGCAATTTGAGCGTTGAATATCCAAATAAGCCTAACTAGCAATGTAGATAGGTAATCAATCATATATATGTATCAGTGTTGTTAGATACTGTCAGGATCGCCGAGACTAAAAGTTAGAATGAGTACAAAGAAACCGTTAACCGCTGATATGCAAGCCAGACATATCAAATAGGGTAAGTCAAATGGCCGCAAAGCAATCGATGTCACAAATTGGATTATTTGTGAGGTTTTCCATGATGTCTGAGCACAATGCTGGGTACTTTACCCCGAGGCTTTTGGTCCAAAAATCCCTTAGATATTTAATACCTATGCCTTAAATTTATTACTTGTCGCAATATATATTTTTCTTGACCAAAGTACCACTATGTTTCCGAAAAAGTTGGCCCACTGTTCTGCCAGGGTAGTTTCGCAACCAATAACCACACATGTGAGCACCTTTAAATCTAGAGAATACAGCCACAAAGCACGAGATTTTTCACACAAATTAAATTAGAGGCAATCGTGAGCGCAAATAAGCAAACCAGCTTCAAAATATACGCCTTTGGCCCAGAATTATCCTCGGTAAAACTGCCCAATATCGCTGGTGTACGGGTGTTTACAACACCCCATACTGGGTGACGCTGACGGTGCTGGTCAAAATGTCATGAATATCTCCCCCCACTCTACTAAGGCCAGTCAAGCAGTGGCAATAGGGGCAAAGCACTAGACTGGCCAGAATAAAGCTACTTCACCACTATTCAAAAGAAATTGCAAATGACAAGAAGGTTGCAGGGTGTGTAGTTGTGTGCAGGTCACCTACCCCAGCAGATTAGGCCCTGGCGAATTCGCCAAACATTCATGAAATATTTGTTTTTCAGCGAGCAGAGAGCACCTCGAAAGTGAGTGCAATTTCGCAATGTATACATTCTGTACTCATTCACTCTCTTTGGCAATTATAGCGGGACCGGTTTTGGCGTGGTACGTCCCGGCTGCAAAGCATGGATGCGAAGTAACAGTATCGAAGTAATTATATTTCTAATGATGTAATATGAGTAGTAAGCATATTTAATTTTTGAACAATATTGCTAACGTCTATGGCAGCATTTTGAGTGTTAAATCCCCAAATAAGCCTAACTAGCAATGTAGATAGGTAATTAAACATGTATGTATATCAATGTTGTTAGATACGGTCAGAATCGACGAGAATAAAAGTTAGAATGAGTACGAATAAACCTTTGTCCGTTGATACGTGAACCAGGCATATCAGACAGGGTTTAGTGAAATGGCCACAAAGCAATCGATGCCACAACTTGGATTATTTGTGGGGGTTCCCATAAAGTCTGAACACAATGCTGGGTACTTTACCCCGGGGCTTTTGGTCCTATATTCTCTTATAGATTTAATACCTATGCCTTAAATTTATTACCTGTCGCAATGTATATTTTTTCTTGACCAAAGTACCAAAATGTCCCCGAAGAAGTTTACCCACTGTTCTGCCACGGTAATTTCGCAACGAATAGCCACGCACCTTTAAATCTGCAGAACACCACCACAAAACACAAGATTTTTCACACAAATCAAATCAGAGGAAATCAGGAGCGAAGATGAGCAAAACAGCTTCGAAAGCCACTCCTTTTCGCCGGAATTCTCCCCGGCAAAAGTGCCCAATATCGCTGGTGTCCGGGTGTTTTACAACACCCATACTGGGTGCTGGTGCAGGTCAAAGTGTCATGAAGATCTCCACCGAAGCACTCTACTACGGCCAGTCAAGCAGTGGCAATGAAGACAATGCACGACTGGGCTGAATAAAGCTACTTCACCTCTATTCAAAAGAAATTGCAAATGACAAGAAGGTTGCAGGGTGTGTGGTTGTGTGCAGGTCACCTACCCCAGCAGATTAGGCCCTGGCGAATTCGCCAAACATTCATGAAAGATGTGTTCTTAGCAAGCAGAGAGCACCTCGCAAGTGAGTTCCGTTCCGCAATGTATACATTCTGTGCTCAATCACTTCTTTTCGCATTATAGCGGGACCGGTTTTGGCGTGGTACGTCCCGGCTGCAAAGTATGGCTGCGGTGTGATAAGTATCGATATATGTAGACGTTTCGCGAGAAATAAGTAGTAGCAATCTAGTATATTGAGCTATAAGACATTGCTAGTGACCTTCATGGCCTCAATTTGAGCGCTCAATGCCCACACGCTTTATTAAGAAATAAGTTTATCAAACATATGCCTGTATATAAGTAATATCATGATATCTTGGTCCTTGCTCTGACTGCCTCTTGTGGTGTTTCAGACATTCGAATTGCTCTCCTCGTCAATAATGCCCGTCTCGTTGATAAGGCCATTTCACCTCAAAATGTCAAGATTGTAGTTGCTATCGGGTCTTCTCAGTCATCGTGCGCTCTACCCCCGTCGCATCTCCCGAACACAATACGGAGAGACACTTCTATCCTATAAGACCATCGACTACCTCCGCCCCGAATTCAAAGGACGTTCACCCCAAAGGGCAACTCTCTATCAAGAAATCTGCTATTTGTAACACTAGGAACCCGACTCATGAGTCACGTGAGGCAAACTATACCAGTTCGCCGATTTGGGCGAGCAAATCATGAGTAGATTCCGAGTTTTGATACTTTCTAAATCTAATGGAAAATCAATAGTGCAGTCATTCTAATAACCCGGATCGCGATATTACTAGTATTTATCTCGTAGTAGTTACTATATTTTATTACTCGCAACAGTGCCAGGCTCGCGAATCGCAGCTCGCACATGATTGTGCCGCGATCTCTACCACATAAATACCAAATCACCATTTCTTTCAAAAAGCAATGCTAAGTAACCTTTTACACGTCCCGTTCTGGATATGTGAGGATATCCCGCTCGAGAAAACCCTCTCGAGCATCATCCACAAGGAATTTTTCCAGCCTGCGTCTGCGTTCGGGGACCTCAAAAGGGCCCAGGACCTCCACACTAGCGTGGTGAACGGATGCAAAGAGGCTGAATTGGACTTTCGTAAATACGAGGCTGCGTTGGCGCAGTACTACTATTTTTTGCAGGACGTGGAGCTGAAGTTCCCTGATCACGTGGTTACCTTTGAATGGTACGATAATTTCTACCACCGCCCGCTGTTGCTCCTTGTCAAAACCTGGCGACTGCAACGGCACTTGTTGGTGTTCCAGATGGGGATAATGTATAGCCAGAAGGCACACACCAAGAACATCCATACCGAGGACGGGATCAAAAAAGCGTGCGCGTACTTCCAAATGGCCGGCGGCTGTTTTCAGTATCTTTTGGATCGGAAAACAGACGTCGCTTTGGATGTAAACATGCTTTCGTGCCTTCGGTCTCTCATGATCAGCCAGGCGCAAGAACTTATTTGGCAGAAAGCCGTGCGGAGCATAACCATGAAAGACACCGTTATCGCTCGGCTCTCTATGAAGGTAGCCGACTACTACGGCGAGGCAGTACGGTACAGTAAACAGGCACCCCTGATCACACAGGAGTGGATCAACCACCTCCAAGTAAAACACTCTCATTTCATAGCCGCCGCGTACTACCGCATGTCGATCAATGCACTAGACACTTTCGAGTACGGGGCGCAGGTGGCGTACTTGAAAACGGCACTCCGCTTATGCAAAGATGCTTTGGGCAATAAGCGCTATGTGAACGAGTGCGTTTTGGAGGACTTGGCAGGCCTCATGACCACGGCCGAAGCCTCTTTGAAAAGCGCCGAGAAAGACAACGATCTCGTGTACTTGAAGCCGGTTCCGGAGGTCGCCGAGCTTCCTACTATAGTTGGCGTTTCGATGGTAGAACCCAAAACTCCCGCTAGTCTTGAGAATCGAGACGAATCCATCCTCGAAGCGTTCCAAAATCTCATGCCTTTTGCCGTGGTCCAGGTGAGCCAAGCGTTCCGGGAGCGCCAGGAAACGTACATCCTTACCTCCTTCCATGAACCCCTCAAAGCGTTGAACCGGATGCTTCGGCAGTTTCTTGCTGAGCGGCAGCTCCCGGCATCTCTTGATACACTCCAAATCCCGGACGATATCCCGGATTCCATCGTGCAACATGCCCAAGAAATTATGTCGATTGGCGGGGCCCGCATTATCGAGGAGTCTATGGACGAGATCTCGATGTTGGCTGCAAATAGCCGCGCGGTTGTCAACGAGTGTGAGGAGCGGTTACGCTTAGAAAAGCAGGAGGACGAACTCATGCGGGCCAGAGAGGGCCCGGAACGGTGGACCCGTGCCTCCTCAATGGTGACCAGTGCCCAGTACTGGACAAAAGTGGAGAAAATGCACGAGTACCTCTCGCAGGGCCAGGCCAGCGACGCTGTGTTGGGCGACATCTACAAGTCGCTCGAGCGGGCGTTGCGGATCTACAGCGGGGGGCAAAAGGCGTTGTTGAAGTGCATTCCCAGAAGCGGCGAGGTGAAACTCGACCCCTGGGGCGAAAAAGTAGCGTTTCAGCTCCGCGACTTGCTTTCAGAAGTGACGCAAATCGAGACGAAGCGAGAGCGGTTTGAGGCCAGCATTGAGCTCAAACTGAGGAACCACAGCGCGCTTTCGGTGGTGATCGACGCGTTCAAAAGAAACCCAAAGGCGTTCTTGGACTCTGGCGGCAAAATCGACCAGATGAAGTTCGAGCCGATCTACGAGAAACACATTGCGTTTTTCAGCACAGATCTCGCCTACTTGTCCCAGCTGAAGGAACAGCAGCGGCAGTTAGAAACCAAGATTAACGACGTCTACGTGCGGTTTGAAAGTGTCAAACAGAACTCCCTATCGAAGGCCCAGGAGGCCCGACTCCGGGTCCTCCAAACTTTGGAAAGCGATTACGTCAAGTACCTCGAGCTCGTACAGAGTCTCAACGAGGCATCCAAATTCTACACTGCGTTTATCGACAGGGCCAATGTGGTGCTCCACGAGTTCGATATGTATTTGCAAAAACGGCGGGAGGAGGCGCGCGAGCTCGCGATCTCGATCCAGGACCAGCGCAATTTCGAGGGCATCGAGAAGTCCATGGCCCGCAACCCCGGGAATATCGCTTCCCCGCAACCCAAACTGCAAAAGTCAGGACTATGGGACCCCTCTAAGGGCATCCGCTTCACGTGACGGGGATTGTGTGCAGGAACTACACCATTTGATGAGCATCGTTGAGTTAGATTGTCGATTTCGCAATCGCATGATCCTTCGCCGGCTCCGGTACCTCAGGAATTTAGTGATGACAAAGCCTTTGAAGAATGTTGTCACGATAGTTGGAACCACCGGCGTGGGCAAATCACAGGTACGTGCTTTCGTTTGGGAAAGTCAACAGATGTCAAATTTACTAACTGATCTATCAGTTCAGCATTGAATTGGCAAAGGCCATCAACGGAGAAATCGTCAATGCAGACTCGATGCAAGTCTACAAAGGAGCACCAATTATCACAAACAAACACCCGGTGAACGAGCGTGGCGGAATCGCTCATCATGTCATGAACCATATCCCCTGGAGTGAGGAGTACTTCATACACCGATATAGTGCCGAGGCAACTAGCGCGATCGATAATATCCACGCCAGGGGTAAGGTCCCGATCATAATCGGAGGCACGCATTACTATTTGCAAAATTTGTTGTTCAAGAACAAGACTATTGGGGAACAAGAAGAGAAGCACAAGCTTATTCCGCTCACTTTGAAGCAGCAGGACGTGCTTGATGGGCCGGTGGACGCAATCTTCAATGCGCTTTGTGATGTTGATCCAGTCATTAGCGAAAAGTTCCACCCAAAAGATACAAGAAAACTCAGACGGGCCCTTGAAATATATTACACCACGGGACAGAAGCCCAGCGAGATGTACCATGAACAGAAACTCGATGAGCTTGAAGATACGTCTTTGAAATACAACACGCTAATCTTTTGGATATACTGCGATCCAGAAGTCTTGAAGGATAGACTAGATAAGAGGGTCGATGATATGATGCAGGTCGGCGCCTTAGATGAGATCAAAGAACTAGATCAGTTTTACGAACGCCAGTCTCCTGTTCCTGACATGACTAAGGGAATATGGCAAGTCATAGGGTACAAAGAATTTCGTTCGTGGTTGACCGGGGGCCAGACCGATGCTAAATTGTTTACTGAAGGCGTGGAGCGAATGAAGATACGAACAAGGCAGTATGCGAAGTATCAAGTGAAGTGGATCAGAAAGCTATTGGGCGTGGAGCTCGAAAAGGAGGCAAGGTTCGCGTTCAAGTATGGGGGTAAGATGTACCTTCTCGATGCGACCGACTTGACTCAATGGGCTGCAAATGTTCGGGAAAGAGGGTTGGCGATATCCGAGCTGTTCCTCAGAAACGGTCCTCTTAGCGTTACCGAGCCCCAAGCTCCAGAGAACTTGAAAGCAGTTCTTCCAACTTCGGAGTTTTACAATGAGTTCAACAGCAACAAGACGATTAAATCCAAGGAGAACTGGAAGCATTACGAGTGTGAAGTTTGCACAGACTCGGAAGGAAAACCGCTAGTGGCCGTCGGAGAGGACAGTTGGCTGATTCACCTAAAGAGCAGGCGCCACAAGAAACAGCTCAGTTATAACGCAAACAAGAGAAAGCACGAGGAGCTACTCAAGAAGTATAAGAAGGTGAAGGGAGACGGAGGGGAGCTCAATAATGAGCCGTGAAGGGGCTGGATTTGGAGACCTTAAAAGTCTGGCGAATATGGGGTGGGATTTTGAGAATGTGACGTTTACGAGGCTTCTTCATGTGGCAGTCCCTCAAGATGACAATCGGAGTTTTTTGCGGGGATAATTCATTTGTGACTGGAGCTCTGGCGGCGAAGGGAAACAAGTACAAGACAGGTGTCAAGGTCTCTTTGAAGGCTCATCTCCTTGCGTGCTGAGCTCCCCACCATTCTCAAGAAACGATGCTTATGCTGATTTTTGACACCATCTTTACTGAAATTGTCATTTGTGGGCAATAAGATATGTGATGATTTGTGGAACGCTGATTTCGGTCATTTCACGCTTTCCTTCTCACCAGAAGCAAACCTTCGACACTCACCTTGAGTGAACAAAAGTTAAAGCTCCTATGTGTGCCCGTGTGATTTTCTTGGGTTAGTATTGCCTCCGAAAGCTTACTAGAAAGTTGCCTGTTCCTACATCCAGTGTATCACAGAAAAACACAAGCTATAAGTGAGGATAAAAACAGACAAACAAGCACATCGGCTATCTCATTTGTACTAGGTATTCTCACGAGGATTGATCAAAAATTGATGAAAATGTGATCAATACATGCGAGATACAAGACGAATTTACAAGACTGTTCAGGAATGTGGTGTTAATGAATCACACAAGTCCTACCGAAATCTTTTGAGGCTGGAAAGTACATTGAATCCTAACACAAAACTTGTTTGCCAAAAAAGAGTCTATTCAAATGCTCGAGAAGTCACAAACTAGATTGATTGAAACTGTTAAAGAAAATCACTCAGAAACATGCTTGGCTTTCATGATCTGCGTCACCGCATCCACCACTGACTTCCTCAAAGCAATATGAGGAAAGCCCAAAGTGTCCATCGACTTCTGATTATCAATCTTACAGAAATTGACGGTTTCGGCCGTACCCGGCTTGGGTCTGGGCAACTCAGTTTTTAATGAGTCAAACTCATCGACAATGATCTCAAGAATACTCAGTGAGGTGAAGTTTCCAGAACTCAACAAAAGACGCTCATTGGCCAACCCCTTTTCGAACGCAATCAAGTGTGCTTTTGCCACGTCCCGTACATCGACAAAGGCGCCCTCCGTGTCAGGGATCTCTGAATCTGGCTTTAGTTTCAATAAAGCATTGATCACCTCAGCAGAAAAATTAAGAACGTCTTTGATTTCAGAGTCGAAAGCCTGGGGCCCAAGAACGTATACGGGGCACACCACGGTAAGATCAAAATTTGGTCTTTCCTGAAGAATAAAGTCCATTGCTGCCTGCTCGGCAAACTTTTTCGACGCCATGTATCCCACAAATGCGTTGCCGTTTTTTGCTTCGTCCCACGAAATTGAATTCCACGAGTTCTCATCGACGACTAGAGTCGGGTCTTGGAACCGGTCGGAGTCTGCCATCGCCGCCACCGACGATGTGAGAACAACATGCTTGACTTGAGGCCCATACTTCTTGATTCCGTGAAATGCACTTTTAATGCCATTGACTGCAGGCACAAGTAAATCCTTCTCGTTATCAGTCGTGGAGAGATCTACCGGGGAAGCTGTGTGGATGAACACAGTCACTTCTGGATGGTTCTGCAACACTTCGTCGAACGCATCATCTGCTGCCAAACTGGGTACGATCTCATACTCGAAGTTTTTGGAATTGAAAAGTTTCTTGAGATGTTCTCCTTTTTCAGAGGATCTCACTGTACCGACCACTTTATAGTGTTTCGAGAGAAGAAGTTTGATAATGTGTTGAGCCACAAATCCGGTGGCTCCAGAGATCAAAACCGAGGTGACCATGACAATTGGGTGAAAAGCTACAAAAATCTGAAGCTGGGAGTCGAATCGACAAAATATTTATACGAAAGCATAATGGCTTCGATCACCCCTGGAGCAGCAACCATGACACACTTTCAAGCCGCTCTTTTTCTACTTTTGTGGGGTGCTATTACAGAAATAAGGTATTTTTCAGAAAAATACTCGTCTCCACATGCTTACAAATACTGGATGGATAGAGATGTGGATATGTGTGGGGCCAGCTAAGCCATCGCTGATCAGGTGATCTTGTGTGCGGTTCATCCAATTCTCGTATCTTCGCGAGCGTGTGTTAATGTGGGGATAACAGTGCAACGAGTGATGACAAATATTCATCGCGTACATCTGATAAACACTAGTTGAGGGTGCGCTAGTCAAATTGTTGTAACGGTGGAAATAGCGAGTGCGATATTTTCGCTCATTTCCGATGTGCTTACAGTAATAAGAAATGACTAATGTGAGAAAACTCGGGCCAAATGTTAGATGCTTAGCGAAAATTATACACCGTTACCATCTGTTCCCGATCTGTTTCAAATGTACCTAAATGAACCTCGTCAAGTCTATCTCGTCTAAATTGTGCATGATGCCAGGGCTTCTTTCAGGTCTTTACCAAGTTTTTCCTTTTCTTGAGTTTTGCCGAACTATCATTTATTCTAGTTCATGCATCATATTTCTATTCTTTTTTGCCATGATGAGAAAGGACATCCAGAAATTTCTGTGTGGAGATGAAGTCGCCATGGTCAATCAGCTGGAGTGGCCAGTCAAACGGTCTGATTTAGTCTTCAAATACCTATGTGACGACGAGAGAATCCTGAGCGGAAACAGATCATCTAGGTCGTCTTCAAGCTTCATGATAATCTTGCTATTGTTGCCGCTAATAATAGATTGTGTGATTTTGTGACCTAATGCTTTACGTGAGGTATGGAAGAGTTGGCGATATTCGGCACTGAAAGACGACAAATGTCTTTAGATGAAACAGCCTCCGAACAGCAGAATACTTATGTCTAGGGGGTGTTCGTATAATTCCAGAGGTGTCTTAACACGCCAATCAGGGCTGATGTATCATCAGATATGGCTATACGAGCCAATAATCTGGTGATATGTTTCTGAGATGAATGATACCAAGTAATAGTTTTTCAGGATCGTATATGAGAGTGAATTGCGGCTACTCAGAATTCAGACGAGATGTAGCATTAACCAATGGGAAAGTGACTTCACCTGATTCTTCGGCAAGGTTTATGGCCATATAGATTGTATGGACCGAGAACACACTAGTCTTTTCTTAGAGATGCGTCCATGACTTCTTCATTCCTGTTCACAGAAAGAGCTACTTTTGCGTGAAAGAAGCAAATGTATCAATGGGATTTCAATTGAAGGGAGATGTTGTCAGAAATGATTTCAAGTCTCCATCTATATAAAAGAACCAATTGTATCAAAGAAGGCTCTCACCTGAAACTAAAATTCTATACTTCCAAAAATATCCCACAGCGGATCTCATAAAGGCACTGGGTAGTGAAATTGCATGCCCTACTCTCTGCTTCTTTCCCTTCCGGCTTTTACAAGCCGTGTCACTTCATTCCAAGTCGAGTATGCTCCAGGAACTTCATAGAAACGAACACAATTTCTGGTAACATGGTAAGCTAACTAATAATCAAAGTATCCACACTGATAGCGGTGTAAAATTAATTAAATTGTGAGAATTGAAATTAATCAATAAATTGACAAATCCAAGGCAAAGCGGCAGTACTTGTACATTCAGCTTCTTACAGAACCCATAATTGGAAAGTTCGTAATATTCTTTTAGTAAACGAAGAAATGAGTGCAAAAATATCATCCTCTGTTGGATAAAGAATTTCAGGGAATTCTCTATCCACATAATTTTCTGGTGTTGCAAGGCTTCTGGAATCAGATGGTTTAGTTCACGTGACAATGATCTATTATATGAAAGAACATGAGATACAAGGTGTTTAGTGGACTATCCTTTTTTAATAGCGATATCACCATTCACTCCCAAAGTACCTCTGGCCAACCATGAATTTCAAATGCGGAAAACTCCGGTATTTCTCTATATATATAGGATGCCCCTGGCTACGGTCAGTGGCACGCTTCAATACATCAGTTTCTCGAAAAAAAAAATGGTATCTAACATAAGTATGGTTGGTAGAGCCGCACTTTTCTTTGAACATCCATTGACGAGATATAAATCAAAAACACTAGACTCAAAGCTAATCAACCTATTCTGATTCATGCAGAGCTATTGTCTTAGAAGAAGCACATCGAAAGTATCAGACTGGTGTAGAGTCATTATACACTGCCCTCCAAATTCTGGAGTTTTTTTGAAAAGAATCAATTGTATTATAGGGGGCTCCCGCCTGAAGCTACAAAATCTATACTTCTATAGAAAAACCTATGATACATTTTGTAAAAGGCACTGAGTAGTAGAAGAGCTCGACGTTTCCAAGCCTTAGGCTCCCCCTTACCCTCCCCGCTTCTGCAAGTTGGGTCAGTCCGTTCTGACCCGATTCTGCTCTAAAAGCTTCTTCAACTTGCGTCTCAGAGTTTTATTTTTTTTTGATTCAATAAGAAGTGGTTGAATTTTTTTTTTAAAGAATCAATTGTATTATAGGGGGCTCCCACCTGAAGCTACAAAATCTATACTGCTATAGAAAAACCTATAATACATCTTGGAAAAGGCATTGAGTAGTGAAAGAGCCCGACTTTCCCAAGCCTTACTCTCTCCTCCTTACCGTCTCCGCTTCTGCAAGTCGTGTCAGTCCGTTCTGACCCGAGTATGCTTCAAGAACTTCTTCAACTTGCGTCTCAGAAGTGGTTGAAGCACAATGCCCGATTCCGCATCCTTTCTTCTCGAACAATGAACTCGGCGAACAGTCTACACATACCAATTGAGGTTGCGCATATTTTCGTACTCATGATTCAATGGTGCCAACATCGAATTCAATTTCATGGGCAATGTCATGCCTAACTGATTCCACCAGGATTTCGTGCAGCTGCATTCGCTGTAAAGATGCTTGAGCATGCCTGTCAGATCTACCCTTTCAAGGCATAAATGACATTTGAAGCCTGTAACTGGGGTCTTCGTGTCATGAATCGGAACATGAGAGCCAAAACTAAAATGATGGAGAGCTTTCAAATCTTTGTGCTGTATCCATTC
>JAKTWD010000711.1:0-26359 GCA_030581935.1 Metschnikowia corniflorae
GACGTGATTTCCTGAGCCTTTCCTCCTCCGTTGGAGAGTGCTGCGGGACACATTGAAAATGCGTGCTGCTTCCCGAACTGACTCTATATAACCCTCTTTTAAACTTTTTAGGGCAAATGAGATCCTAGTTTCATTATCTCAGAAAACCGGAGTTGAATCGACCAATTGTGGTGGCAATGGAGGTGTTCGAAAAAAAGAAAGTTCTTTTTCAGACGCGTCTCTTGTTGCTGACCCAAATGCCAGTTTGGTGCGAAAGCCAGTGAACATTAGCATAAATTAACATAAAAAATATCCTGGAAAAATATTTTTTTTTAGCAAAAGCTAGAAGAAAATATATTTTTTTCTCAAAGAATATTCAAGCACTTTTTTTATATGGCGAATCGTGCTGTTCGAGGCCTGAGAGACCTTCTAACTGTTCTGGGGCTTGCGCCCTATTTACAATCCAAAGGCTCCGAGGCAGTGACTGTAAGACAGCTGGGTTTACAATATCCTGTGTAGCACATATCTGAGATTTACCTGAGGGTTATAACACTCCACAGTTCAAGGAGACTCAACCCTTACTAGCTGTGGGGGTTCTGAACGCGTGTGCCAAATTTATCAAATATTACAATATTTAGTGTTGTGATATCCAACCCCTAAAAATCTTTATATCGCGACAGTGCTTGATCCTCGTTTGAAGTTTGACATTCTCAGGGCACATGGCTTTCAATCTACCGTTTCAGATGCTGTTCAAGAAGCTTATTTGAACTTTTTCACAAGTACAAGACGGAGTACGAAAAGAGGCAGAAACTTGCACTACATGCAAAGAGAAAACGAAGACCGAATGATGGCTCAAATCGGTATCTACTAATACCAAATGTACTCGTGAAGGACGAGTCAATCGCAGAGGAAAACAAACTAATGAGTTATCTAAACGAAGTGATACAAGACGAGGATTGAAATGATGCACAATATTTCAGATCTCGAAGAGCTACGTTTTTCGTCATCTACAAAGGCTCACTCCCACCCTTTTATAGCCTCGTTCCTACAGTTTGTTTGCCAGGAGTAGCAATATTGCAGCTCAAACGGTCGTGTCAGTCATCGCGTAGTCCTACAGTGTTGAGCGCTAGACGGCAAGACGCTTTCTATGTACTCCAGCGATGTCCTCGCCGTCTGACTCACTTTTCTCCGAGGTGAAGTGCATGCTAACGGACGCAAGAAGAAGATCACTACCAGAGATAAAATTGAATTGTTGGCAATATTCAAATCGAGGGGCGTTGTTTCGCATCCAGACCTTGATGAAACTCATCATCAGGTAGAAGAAGAAGGGCAACACACGATTGATCATAGTATTTCGCAAAACTATACTTTTAGACTGGGATCAAAGAGACCTTTTGACTCAATCGAGGGAAACTCAGATGAAGAGCTGGACGCAAGTGATACATACTTTCTGTATGACGGAGATGGAGAGGAGGTGGAAAATCACGGAGACTCCGAAGCTGATGATACACTGGACGAAGAGCCTATCTGTATTTCGGATGACGACGAAGGTGTTTTGGAATCTGAGTAAAATGGGATCAAATATACGAGCCTTGTTTGGACATTCTTGCAGTTTTGATCGGTTGTAATATTGGAATTTTTCGCTCTCCTCTATTAGTGTGCAGGTGCACCTTCTTGAAAAAAATATTACAAATACTTGCATAAAAACTACTACTACTAGAATAAATATGCATAAAAAATGAAAAAATATTTTGGAAGCAAAAATATCGCGAAAAATATTTAAAATACTACTTAATAACACCCCTGGTCCTAGAAGAAATTAGCAAAACCCCGACCGAGTAAACCCGTGCCTCCACCGCGTCTCAGTTATCCACACAGTAGCCATCGCTCACCTAAAAAGTCATCATCAAAATCGGGTAACCCTCAGATAAGACATCAAGTTATATTGGTTGCAAAATACTCACAGAGGTGCAAATCAGCCAACATTAATTAGCAAATTTTTTAAACACATATTTTTTTGATACCTAAATGCAAGACCAGCTGGAGATTGGTGGCGCACGGGCACTTCTTCTGTTGGGCACATCGGAGAGCAAATCAAGCAGCAATGGCTTAGTTCGAGGTGATCTAGAGCGGTCGGAATCCACCCTAATGGGCTCTGATGTGAAAAGGGAGAACGAAGCAAAAATCGACTCGGAACTCAAATACACTAATTCTGACAACTTTTCTAAAGGCGCAAATCCAGATCCAAATTTAAGCAGATTCTCGCACAATTTGAATGGCATTTCAAATAGTAGCACCAATATTGAACTTGACTCGCACGAGAGTGAAAATTCAGAGGTCAACGAAATGATGGATAAAGCTAGCCAGCTGCTAAATGATGCAGTTGAGGCCGCAGTGATGCACTACGTGGGAGGCTCTCTAGATACCGCTGAAGATCTCTCCGCGCCCGGTGGTGCTCATTCTGATCAGGAATTGAACGATCTTGAGGATTCATCGAGGAAACGTGGCCGTCTACACGCAGAAGAGTTGCTCACAGATTATCAGTGGGAAAAATTCTTGGAGGAAGAGGTCGCTGCGGGTTTTGAGCGCACCAGTCCAAAAAAAAAGCAGCGTCGACAAAATGCGGAGAACCACGACATCGATCCCGATTTAGGTGATTTGGATAGTCACGTAGAGCACGACCAACTTGTACATGCAGCGATTTTGGGTGCCAGAGAATTGGCCAAACACCTTTCCTTGCCTGGTGTAACGTCACAGCGATCACACCATCAAATCTCTTCAGACAGGGGCCAGGTGGACCAGGAGCCCCTTGCAAGGAATGGTCTTTCACACAATGCTACAGGACTACCCGGTGTTTATAGGTCTGACAAACGTCTAACAGCCGTTGAATCGAAACATACGTTGAAAAAACTGCTCACAACAGCGCCAAGTGTCAGCGATGGGTCGCTCGCACAGGAATCCAAGTACACCATGGGCTCACTAGAAAGCTTGATCGAGCAGGCCTCGAGCGAGGCATGTGTGTGGTACAACTCTCAAACTGATATGGGCGACCACCGACCGAGACTCTTCTCTTCCGTGGAGATCAATATCGTGGAACATTTCTTGCGTGGGTACTGCCGAATACACCATCTCAGCCGGATGGATATTTGCCGACGAGTTTGGACTTCGGAAAGACCGAAGGATAACTTCTGGGAGTCTGTGACGAAAGTGCTTCCGTATCGCTCGAAAGCCTCGGTTTATAAGCACATTCGACGCCAGTATCATGTTTTCGAGGTTCGGGCCAAATGGTCACCCAGCGAGGATGAGCTTCTCCGAAAGCTCACTAAAACTTCAACCACCAACTGGAAGGAGATTGGCGAGGCCATGAATAGGATGCCCGAAGATTGTCGCGACAGGTGGCGCAATTACGTCAAATGCGGTGATAATCGGGCGATGAATAAGTGGCTGGACGAAGAAGAACAAGCGCTCAGGAACATTGTGATGGAGATGATCACCAGCGAGCCCCATAGTGACAAACCGATTCTGATTAACTGGACAGTGGTGAGCGAGCGCATGAACGGCGTGCGTTCACGTATTCAGTGCCGATATAAATGGAACAAGCTCCTTCGACGCGAATCACTCTCACGGATGTCGATGATGGACACGTCAATTAAGTTGTGGGTGCTCAACCGTGTGCTTGAGTCAAACGCTACTGACATTGATGGTATTGACTGGGATTATATCGTACACATGTATCATGAAATACACAAGGAGAAAGGCAAGCTTCTTTGGACCACGGCCGATTTCAAGGTGGCATTTGACAAAATGTGCAGGTCCGTGCGTGACCACAAGAGCCTACCCCTTCAAACGGTGGTATCCAAGTTAATTGATTCCTCTTACGAAGAATCTGTCGATGTGAATGAAACAATGTCCTCGAACGGGCGCCTGACACGGAAATCAAGAGGCGTTTATGAGGATTTGCGGCCAAAACCGTACGATCCGGCCCGTGCTGCGGAACATGAGGCTGCGCTGGCGGCGAATGCTGCCGTAGCTTCAGTTTCCACCACTGTTTCTGCTCACGATGCCCAGCATCAGGAGTATAGCTTGTGGCGATGAGAATGAGACACGATGAGATAATCGAGAAAGGTAAGATCCAGAAAAAAGTATGATCGGAAACATACAGTTTTGGAAAATACGCCTTTACGAAGGATTCAACGTCATGTTTTCTTCCTGAGTCTTTTGCCCAATTCTGCACATATCCTGAGTAAATCACTCTGTTTGACTGGAAAAGAGCCTTCTGAATGCTAAAGTGTTTGATCCTAGGCATTATTCGGAAGCAAACTGTTGGCCATACTCCTTGCTTGATCCAAAATCTAGGAAGAGTAGCCATGATTGAAACTCATGCCCGCAATCAATTTATCTGCGAGACAAATAACTCGTGGATTGTCTCCACATATCTACTATGAAGCGCAGGGCTACAAATAAATTTTAAACGACCAAATCTCATTAGAACTGCTGGAAAGCTCCCCTGAGTTGCATAATCATCAAAAAAATCTCGAACTGTTCCACAGATTGGACCTGA
Source organism: Metschnikowia corniflorae (assembly GCA_030581935.1). Taxonomy (NCBI): domain Eukaryota; kingdom Fungi; phylum Ascomycota; class Pichiomycetes; order Serinales; family Metschnikowiaceae; genus Metschnikowia; species Metschnikowia corniflorae. The sequence goes on from JAKTWD010000711.1 coordinate 4,541, forward strand.
CTTTCTATGCAAAATAATCAATGCACGGACCAATTTATTAATTACTACTGAAGATTCTCTGGTCACTGAGAGTCTGGAATAAGTCTCGTGACTGCAGATTGAGCAAAAAGACAACACTTGCCTGCACACACACCTTCATGTGAATACAGTCATCTAAAATATACAAATATCTAAAAATGACACTGATCGCCAGAGATGTGCTGCTGACTTTAAATGCCGTTGAGCTCAGCCAGACACATAGACGAATGCTCGAATTGGAGCAAGAATTGGTAGAGTTTCAAGAATCAAGCAAGGACCTCGAGCAGGCTCTCGAGGACGAATTACACCAACTAGAATCACATAATTCCACTTTGGCTGCTCAGCTACAAGAAAAAGAAAGAATGATTCTGGCCCTCAACACACGGTTGGTGCTGCTAAATCAAGAAGTCTCTGAGCTACTGAACCTGATGGCGGAGAGCAATGCGAAGTATGATAAATCTGTTGCCGATCTCAAGCATAAACTCGTGGCAATGGAGATTCTGAACGATGACATACTCTCAAAAGACCGAGTAGTAGAAAGCAAACTCTTTCTTGCCAATCAATATAACAACGAGCTTCTCGAAAAATTGGCCATGGTGGAGAATGACCTTGAACTTGAGCGACAGGCGAATGCTCAATACAGACTTACTATATCAAATCTCAGCAACTCCGCGGCTTCCCAACCAGCCCGCATCACACGTGCTAAGCGTGACAGTACATACACAGATTTGGCCTTTGCCGAGAGTACCATTATTGATATAAACGAGATGCTCGCAACGGAACCGCCTGTGCCTCCCCTGAAGTCACGGATGCCCCGGTCGGAATCGCTTCTGCGGTTTCAGGAGCTTTGTTCCAAATCAGACGTACTCAGGCAAAAGGTTGATGAATTCAACTCCCTGCTAGCTTTAAAATCTTCACCAACAGCAGAAGTAAGTGATTCCACTGCATCATTGATGTTTTCGAAGCGTCTGAGCTCCCTAGGTCCGAAGAGTATAAGCATGGGCGAAGCAAACACGTACACAGAGGGGGTAAGCAGGTCAAAGCGCGTACAAACAAGCGACACAACTGGTTCAAGTGGTGTGGCTTTGGTGAGAGCGACCACCGAACAATCCACGAGTTCTACACCTTTACAGAAGGAACAGGCCGCCTTTTTGGGAATACGAAGAAAGCTATCAAGGAAATCCAAGTTACGAAACGCAATGAAGAATTTTTTAGGTTAATGAGCAAGTAGCCTCACTATCTCTGCATGCGTACTGGTAGCCGGCCATACTCGTGCCGTAACTATCGAAGTTTAGTAAATTCTGCGAGATCAGCTTCTTTTGGAGGATTCAAAATTATTTCATTTCTTGAAATCATCTGGAGTATCCACAATTATGTCATTAGTCAAGTAGATGACATGATCGGGTTTCAGTAAATTCTTGTCTCCCTGTGCTGCCGCCAGTTGACAAGTCGAGGCTAGACTTCGAGCAGTCCCAGATACGCGCTGATCACGTGCCTCTCCCCAGAAAAGCGTGCCTGTCCTCGACACGCTGTGATGTTCAATTTGCCCCAAATACACAAACCATCAAAATTATCTCTAAAGTGATTCCGATTTGAATCTTCGGCGAAAATGACAGCAGAAAGGTTTGGAGCCACAGAGAATTACACAAATGAGAGCACACTCGCTTTTCTAGCGAGCCTTGACCTTCGTTTAGCCGGGCATGTCATCGATGAAGAGCCAATCAATTATGTTTCAACATTGTCTCAGTTGGACAATATTCTAAAGCAAATGTTGATGCTTGAAACTGAAAGATTTATCAAACAGAAGGCAAAGCAAGGCATCGAGATAGAAGCAGGCAAGGTGGATTCGACCGAACGCGTCTCGCTCACCGTCGTAAAGTTACTCTCGCGGAATCTTGTAACAGTTTTGGAGCAACTTCCAAGTAAAGTCTACGACTTGGCCAACACCTTGTTAGGTGAAATGTCTGTGGCAGATACTGGGTCTCTTTCCATGAGTGGCCAAATTGCATGTATTGTCTTAATTGACTTGATGGAAATTTTTCCATTACAAGTAGCTTCATTGGTCAATTTCGCCGCCACGCAAATTTACAAGATTTTGAAGAAATCCCCGCTTTCTAATGGAAAGCTTGTATATCTTCTCGGTGTGGTCTTCAAAGCTGCGTCAAGGTCCGACATTGACGAGAAATCTGTAGCTAAATTGGTGAAGCTAATCCTGAAGACAATTACACTGCACAGTATTGTGGTCGGTGGGCCCCCAGATTCTGCTGCACTAGTGGAAGAAGACTCACTCACAGTACCTGATGCTACGTTCTATATTCTGGCTTTGAAAGATATATTAATTTTTCAGGTTTCATCAAACTACCAGACCTTATTAGAGCTTTCCACATCTACAACTTCGGGGAGCAAACTCAAACCAGAAGCGATCATGGCACAACAGCACCTATTTCAGCAATCGATTCTCTCTTCGCAAGAAAAAGTGATCTTTCTCTGTTTGCAATCTCAGTTTACCCCTGTGAGAAGTGCGATGGTCGATCTCCTCGCTAACTTGTTCATCAACTATGTCCTAACGGGAAAGTTTAGCGCAGCTGAATATTTGATTGGTATTTATCCTTTGCCAGATATGAATTTGTGGGACGAAACTCTCACCTCAAGGGTGAACTCGGAGATGGAGCTCATACATGAAACAAGAAAAGAAAACAATTTGATTTCCAGCCATGACAGTGAGGCGATCATTGAGGCAAATCTCAATAATCACCTTCTTCAGATCGGAATAGTGGAAGCCTTTGTTTTCTATGTTCAGCTTGAAGTGCTTCAGAATAAAGATTTTCTCTCAGTTTCATTAACAAGCATCATTGACTCTATTCTTTTCAAGTTCAGTGAACTAGACGAGCCGCTCCATATTCAAAATAATTCGTGGGTACGCACAATTACACAGTGGTCAAAAGTAATTGAATTTCTTGTGCGTGAAAGTGGCGCTTCATCTCACGATACCTTGGCTCGGTACGTGGTACAGCAACTCTCATCACAGCAAACGGAATTGACAGGATCCATCCATTCTGATGTAACTGTCACGAGCAGAAACAAAAGACGCGAGCTGGGCTTGTTTGGGTTTAGATCGTCGAAGAAGCATGCACGTAAAGGCACTGGCTCTGGTATGATCAATTTGTACAAAAATGCTTACCAATTGAAACTCGTTTTAGGGATAGTGTATCTACTACTTCTTGAAGGAGTGGACTTTAATTCTCTTATGCATACACAAAATGGCGAAGAGCACCCTGAGGAGTTCGGTGATGACGACCTTGAGTCAGTGGATGAAGATGAGAACAAGTCTACCACAAAGACTGCCAATTTCATCAGTGATACGCTAGTTTCTTTGCTAGGGAATAATTCCGACTACATCAGAAATTACAGTGTGGCATATCTTCTCGACTATACAAAGATCGATCCATCGCAATGCAATCGTTTGAGTTTAGAGCTTTTCGCGTCAGTGAGCCGAGAGTTTACCTCCCAGAGCCAAGAGGATTTGCCTTCATCTGTTGGAAGGTCACCGAACATTTCACGTATGACAAAATTACTTTCGTATTCATTGGCCTTGCTGGCTGTTATCAAACAGTCGAATATCACCTTGCTTCAAAATTCGACAGTGGCAAAGCTCTTGAGTTTCTGCACCCAGAATTTGAAGCACAATAGTTCAATAGGGCTGAAGAACGCCAAAAATGCAGCATGCTGGATAGTTTTGTCGGCTTTAGTGACATTCTACGGCGATTCGGAGTTTGTCAAACTCAACTCGTCCCAGTTTTTGGTGTTTTGGAAAAACTTATTGACATCCCAATTTGTGAGCAATGGGCTTTCGGGTAACACGACAGTTGGCGATTTAGGAGATATTGCTGAAAATTTGAAACTCAGATCTTTTAGTCTCATCTGTTTGTTAAACTACATCTCTGCAGCAGATGTCACTCCAGAGCTTCTGAAACAACTTCAGCCACTTTTGATCAAGTCACACAAGTATTTGGGATTTCTTGAGAGTTCGATCGAGGGTATCGGAGAGGTAACGAGTTTTAGTGCTCAAGCTTTCAACGAATTAGAGTATAATCCAAACCATTTGAGCAACATTCTATTCTCGGCTTACCTCGACAATGGAAAGCTTTCGATTTCAAATCAATTGATAAGCCTAATTTTTTACAACAAAAAGCTTGTTCTACAAGGATTTGCCACAATTGCTCCATCATTGAAAGGAGATATCAGTTCTAGCCTAGTGGTTCTGCTTGTCAGGGTTTTCGCTGATCCCAAATTGTTTTCCAGGCTTTCGCCAATTGATAACAGCAAAGAGAAATTAAAGAGTCGGAAGATGAAACAGGGTACGCCTAGAGTGTCACATTGCGATAACGACAAACTCTACTTTGGCGAAGAATATAATTACAACTTTGGAGTGACGAGTAAATCAGTCACCATCACGAAATTTGTGAATATTGCGTCTTGCAGATCTGACGAGACTGGCAGCTTAGATGGTAAGCCAACTTTCGACATTTCGTCCAGCCTTGAAAAGTCATTCGCACGAAGCGCGCCATCCCTTCAGTCGTATGAATGGACCGATTCGTTCGAAGAGTCTTCGCTCCGAGCCTCTTCTCGCACGGTTATTTTTGACCCCGCAGTATTGATCTTACGGGATTGCCAGTCTGAAGTGTTTTCGGTGGACTTGATAACTTCTCTCATTGATGGTTCTATTGAGGTGTTTCAACTTGTGTTTTCGGGATTGGGCCACAAAATTCAATTTCTGCTTCTTGAGCAGTTCAGATCGTCACTAAGCTCAAAAAGTTTGGATCCAATGCGTCGCAAAGCGCTCGGCGTAAACGTGAGAGTTGCTCTTCATGGTCTTTTGATATCCCATAGACAGAAGAATTTGTCGCTTAGTTCAGATTTGGTAGCTCTCATCGTCGAGATTTTTGAGTTGAACGATGAATCGGACAGTGCCCTGGTTTCCTTATGCGCGGATCTGATTGGCTTAGCTGCGCAATTGCTTCCAAAGGCGAAGTCGGAGGAGCTTTTTTCAACAATTTTGAACAAGATTGTCAATGATACGTGTCCTTTCAAGAGGGGTCGCCACGTGCTTTCCCTCGCGAAGATCAATTATTATTGCCATCATTCGTTTTATGAAGTATATGACGTTATCACCCAGTTGCTCAATGACGCACACCCGGTCATCTTATTTTTTGCGTTGAGTGCGGCATGTATATTGCTCGAGAATTCTTTGGGAAACCAAAAGATTTGTGAGACATTGTTGGAGTCGGTATACTCCGGTTTGATCTTATGCAAACTTGATGATGCTTTGAGCAACGCTCTTTATCTGAATTTGAGAACAAAGTATGCTGTCGCAACTACTACTGTGAGCTTTTTGAAAGTATGCATCACCTCGCTTGGTCCAAATCTCCGAGAAGCACCTCCTACTGTCAAGTCTCGAGTCTTTCAAACTATACTACTCATAGCTCACGGCATTGGAATCACAAGCATGCACGAACTAATAACTTCTGTAACAACTTTATTGGAGGCGTGTCAGGCGGTGATCATCTTTGACCCAAACTTGCATCCTGGTTTTCTCGGGTGGTTAAAACAAACATCTCTCGGTATCGTTCGAGCCAACATAAAAACAGGTGTTGGAATCATAAGACCCACATTTGCAAATAAAAATGGTGTGTTTCCGTTCACCACCAGCCAAGTATTATATCGAACGGGCCTCGATAGTATTGTTGAAATGACTAAGATCGGTGTGCAAACATTGAGCAAAGGAGCCTTGAGCTTGGCATGGGTTCTGATGGAATTGAGACCTTGCTTCGAATTATGCTCGCTCATCATGTACTGGATGGACTCCAACTCAGGGGTGAATTGGTTCAGTCAATTGACTCATCTTTTCAACATCTCTTCGCGGAAGTTGGTTGGAACCTTTCTCGACGTCAATTATCTGCAAAAGTTGTTGCCTCTTCAGCAGCGGCACAAAAAGAAGAGCCTGGAAGTAAATGTAAATTTTGCAGATGAAGAGGCTCAAAATATTGTCGAAGATCAAGGTGACACTGACGACAAGAACCAACCGATTACTTGGAGATTCAGACTGCTCATTTATGATTTGCTCATTAGGGTACTAGCTGAAACATCAAAGAGGCCAAACTCGATCGCCAACTTGGAACCCAAAATACAGGAGATAGTCAGGATATCATTCATGGGCACAACCGCGCCTTCTATTCCTATCAAATTGAAAGGGGTGAAGCTACTCAATGGAGCGTTGGAAGTGTTTGGGCAATTAGAGGACCTGCTTTACCCTGGTGTGTCCATCTTAGAGCAGCAACAGGCTCAGATTATCAGTGCTTTGATACCATGCTTTAGTTCGGACAGCGATGTGACTGTCATCGTTAATGCGATAGACGTGTCCTCACGGTTCATCAATCTTCCTCGCATCAATTTTTACTCAAAACAAAGAATCCTCAAAACCATGATATATCTATTGGAGGAGGTTTCGTCCAACAAGTTTTTGAAATTTGTGCACTTGGAGTCGATGGCGGAATTTGGCAAAAAGGCAATTCAGTTAGCAATTTTGAATTGTTGGGCCGAACTCAGTGGCAACTTTGATGGGAACTCGTGTGGCGTCGTGGAGCCTGAGTTTGATGAGATTTTGAAAAAATACTCAAATTTGCTCATTTCTCTTTGGATTTTGGTTCTCAAAGAACTATCTTATCTTAAGTACAATCACCCTGATTCGAGAGAGCTTCAGCTATATGACAAATACTGGCTCAACCTTGTTGGAGCGCTCAGTCAAATTCTCGAAAAACATCCGTCTACTATCGCGGAATTTTTACAAGACGAGGAGGAGAGCTTTTTCTTTGTCATGTTTTGCCAGTGCTCAGAGGCGTTGATCAAGAATCAGAATGTCTCGCAGGTCTTGATATCAGTGAAAAGGCTCATCAAGATCCCAGGCCTTGCGAAGACCTTACTTGGTGACGATATTTTTGAGGAGGTGATAGACATTTTAGATCGGCTAGTTTTGACGGAATACGAAACTAAGACTAAATGTCAGGTTATTGATGTTGTGAGTGCCTTGTTCGGTTCTATTTTAGAACTGACTGATACACTCAATTCACGTGAAGAGAAATACTTAGAGCTCTTAAGGGTTGTCATGCTCCCTCTTTTTGAGACGTTTCCATTTCTACGGCGCGACTTCAACCTAGAAGATTCGGCCAGCAAGTCGATTTTGAGTCAATGTCATAATGAGGAGAGTCTCGCATTGGCTGCCAAGCAGTTTTCTGTTCTCGGTCAAATCGTCAACAGCTTTGCACAGGATTTGCGGAAAGATTTAGCTTCTTGCATATTGTACGTGGTTGCCAAGATTTATGAATGTGGAGATGATTCTTTTATCAGCATAACCTTACCATTACTCAAAACAATTGTCTCCCAAGTACGTCGTCTTGACTTAGACTTACTAGGGCCCTTCATCAGTATTCTTGGAAAAAATGGATTTTTGAGGGCTGACTTTACCAAGAAGAACGAGACAATTACTTTGGTTATCTTGATTACAGCGGGAAATATTGCGCTTGAGGAAAGTGAGATTCACGTTTTCGCACAAAAATTAGTTGATGGTCTCTCTGATACAGCATTGGCACCAACTTGTATTCAGTCCATCAAATCTATTATCACTCATTCAAAGGAGCACGAACTGACATCAGCTATCGTTGGAAAATGCATCTTGAGGCTGATTTTGGCCTCGCTTACAGACGATCGACAGCTGGAGGATGATGAGGTCAAACTCAGAATTAAATTTGAGATAATTATTTTGTTCTCAAATTCGATGTTGGTGGAAACAAAAGAAAAAGTTGACGCAATGTTTGGGTTGCTCATTCCCATAATTTTAGACTACGAGGGCAAACGCCTATTAAACACGCAATACTGGCATGATAAATTGATCACTCTCATGACCAGAAATAGCGAGAGTTTCAAAGAAATTGTGAAAAAACGACTTGACGAGGAGCAGAAAAGAGCAGCTGAAGCTCTCGTGAAGTACGATAGCCAAAGCGGGCAAGAGGGCGAGAGTGAGGAAGTCCACTTAAAAGCATTTGTCTAAACATCAGCAAGCGGTGGATAATGCTCGAAGTTGGCTCGGTCACTTGCAAACAGTGTTGCGTCGTAAGCGTCGTTAATAACGACGCCTTACGATGAGAGACCCATCACGATCGTAAACATCGTAAATATTTACGATAAAGTTTTTATGTTTTGAAGGTGTCCATCTTTTTCACGATTTTTTGTACAACAAAACTAAGCACTAAAGCCTCTCTGAATCTCTTTTATATGTCATGATGACCATGATTTGTACACGAAGTTTGTTTATTCCAACTGTTTTCAAAATTCAAGTCTGATATGATCACCTGCTTCCTTTCGCTTAAACGAGCTCTTCATCCAGCACTTCCTTCTCTCGGTTTCACCTTTTTGATTTATACGGGTCTGTTCCACTATGAAGTAACCAAATTCAACCCCGGCCGATGTATAAGCGAAAGAGTTGGGGGAAGGTATGGATTCAGAAGGCGTACTAAGTTCCAGATTAGGAGGTGTTTCAGAAGATTCTTGTGTCATTGAACTTTTTAACTATGCAGAAGAAAGTAGACAAGACAGGCGAGAGCGAATTGCTTGAATAATTGCAGCGCTAGTGTTTAACACTTTCGTTTGCACATGTTCATTGTGACTTGGTTTTTGCAAAAGTTCATAATCTTAGTTCTTTGATTTGCATGGAACCACCCAATCAGAGCCAGCCTTATACACAGTGTGCACACCTTGCAATATGCCGAAAAATTGTAAGTGTATCGTAAAGTTTTACGATTCTTTTACTAACGATGGGCCTATCGTAATCGTAATTACGATAACGAAAAATCGTTAACTTTAACGAAATTTACGATGAATTTACGAATCCACTCAACACTGCTTGCAAACGACTGGATGCACGGGCCTCGGAGCACATCGTTCGCACCCTGTCATCTCCCTTCCATGATGAGATCTAGAGCTTAGGTACCGGAAAATAGTTCATACACCATCAATTTCAGCCATCTACCGAAACCTTTCGTCAAACGCCTCTGAGTTATCGGCAACATGACGTTTGGTCGAGAGCTATGTCTCTGGATATTCACATTTTTTTCTTTTCTTGCTGTTGCGCAAGCGGCAACACATGAGTTCTTTTTCAATACGACGCTCGTCACTGTCAATCCTGATGGCGAGCATGAGAGGAAAATGATCGGCATAAATGGACAGTGGCCAAATCCGGCTATCAAGGTCGTAAAAGATGATCGTGTCATAATTCACCTTCATAACAGTATGCTAGATCGTAATACATCATTGCATTTTCATGGCTTGTTCATGGAAAATACAAACTCTATGGATGGGCCTGAGCACGTCACCCAGTGCCCTATTCCACCGGGCCATACTTTTGTGTACGATTTTGTTGTTCGCCAAACAGGAACCTACTGGTATCACTCTCACCTGGGCTCGCAATACAGTGATGGGCTTCGTGGAGTTCTTATCGTGGAGGAAAAGTCTTTAATGGACTATCCGTTTATGTTTGATGAGCAGATTCCTCTTACTGTGGGGGACCACTACCATCTGGAAAGCATGGACATCATGAAAGCATTCAAATCGAGATACAACCCTACAGGTGCTGAGCCAATTCCACAGAATACTTTATTCAACGAGTCTCGGGGAGTTTCTTGGCATGTGCAGCCAAACACAACCTACTATCTCAGAATTGTGAATGTAGGTATGTTTGTGAGCCAGTACTTGTTCATAGAAGATCATGAATTCACTATTGTTGAGGTTGATGGCGTTTATGTTGAACCAGTGGTAGTGGACTCACTCTACATTGCTGTGGCTCAAAGGTATGGCGTTTTAGTCAAGACGAGGAGCAATCCTAAAAAAAAATCTTTCCGTTTTGTGAACATTTTGGATCAGCCAATGCTCGATATTCTTCCAGCAGGTTTAAAGGTAATTTCCACAAATTATTTTGATTACTCTCTCGAGGCGCAACATGCAGAACCTTTAGTTAACGGTGGCCAAAATTTCGATAAGCTTGTTGATACTTTGAACCCGATAGACGACTTCAAGTTGAAAACGACTAATCAGGTCCCTTTACTTGATGACCCTGATTATCAAATTGTTCTCAACTTCACTATGGACAATCTTGGGGATGGCGTGAACTACGCGTTCTTCAATGGCATCTCATATACCGCTCCCAAAGTGCCCACTTTATACACTGTCTTGTCTAGCGGAGAGTATGCCAATAATTTAGCAGTTTATGGCTCGAACACGAATACATTTGTTGTGCAAGACGGTGAAGTTGTGGAGATTGTTATAAATAATATGGATCCGGGAGTACACCCATTCCACTTACACGGGCACACGTTTCAGCTTATCTCGCGCTCAGATGGCACGGATGATGATGAGAACCCGCAAGTGTTCGATAATGAAAATGAAAAACATACCGATTATCCCAGGTACCCGCTAGTGCGTGACACAGTGATGGTGAATGCGCATGGTTTTGCCGTGCTCAGATTCAGGGCCGACAACCCTGGAGTGTGGTTTTTCCATTGTCACGTGGATTGGCATTTGGAGCAAGGACTTGCAATCACATTGGTAGAGTCTCCTATGCTTGTACAAAAACGACAAAAACACTTGGATGTGTCACATTTAGGTGCATGTCATGTGCTTGATATATCCACCGAAGGAAACGCAGCGGGGCTGTCGGGTGATTCAGAATCGGCATGGCTTGATTTGACGGGCGAAAATTTGCAGTTCAAGCCATTGCCTCCAGGATTCACCAGCAAGGGTTACGTTGCGATGGTTGCGTGTGCTATTGCTGCTATCTTTGGCGTTAGCTCGATATACCAATATGGAATTGATGATATTAATGTCGATAATGCGGAGCATGTTGTGCAGAAGTTGTACAGTATTCTAGAGCAGCATGATGGAGCAGAGAGCAGTAGAATGTTGAACCAAGAAGCCCATCGATAAAAAAGGGATTGAGAAATTAGGAGGCGTTGAATTCTTCTGACTAGAACAATTAGCGAAAAGGTATGTTTTGAATGAAAATAAAGCAAATAGACTGAACTTAACTTTGGCTTAAGGATGCACCGAGCAGCCTTGTCTAGTGCAATATGTTCGTGGCCTAAACCGTAATCCACAGACAATAATATTTAACGAGTTTCACCATTCCGGTGATGATTTAATCACTTACACCAGGCTCGTACAGAAGTCGAACCACAGCACCCCTCAATGTGATGTTTCTTCGTAAAAAAAAAATTGCCCGCTTTTGCATACTCTTGAAATTTAAGTACCTAACTTATTGATGAATTCATTTCGATGAAAGATAGGCGATCAAAGTCGCTCACGAAAAGTCAGCGGCAACCGCATCTTTATTCGGGTCTGATGGTGTTTCCCTGGTGCGCTAATGAGCTTCGCGCACCACGCCTTATCGAGGCGAGGATGTCCATAAACATGGGATAAGGGTGAACGCAAATACAGCCTGAAATCTAAGCACTGCGCACACAAAATACAAACAAGTTATCGTTATAGAATGTCACTGTTGTTTGAATGGGCGTTTGGCAAAACGCTTACCCCGCAAGAGAGACTACGGAAAAATCAGAGGGCGTTGGAGAAGACGCAACGTGAGTTGACAAGGGAGACCTCTAAGTTGCAGCAGCAGGAAAAAAAGCTCATGCTGGAGATTAAAAAGTCCGCCAAGCTGGGACAAATTGCATCTGCCAAAATTCAAGCCAAAGATCTCATTCGCACGAAAAATTACATTGTCAAGTTCAACCTGATGAAAGCGCAATTGCAGGCGATTCTGTTGCGCATCCAACTGGTGCGGAGCAACACTCAAATGGCCACATCCATGCGTGATGCAACGCGTGTGTTGCTGGGAATGAACAGGCAAATGAACCTTCCACAGCTCTCGAGGATTGCCCAAGAATTCGCAAAGGAAAATGACATGATGGATCAGAAACAGGAGTTTATGGACGATGCCATTGACGACGCCATGGAGATGGATGAGGAAGGTTTGGGCGAGGATGAGCAGGCCGACGAGATATTGACTAAGGTCTTGGATGAAATTGGTGTTGATTTGAACACGAGCTTGCAGGATACGCCCAGTCATATAAACGTGGAGAAGGAGACTCCTGACCGGGTGGCGCAGGCAGTGGGAGCGAGCGATGAAGACGATTTACAGGCCCGACTCGACAGTTTGAAAAAATGATTTGCGCTGTGTGAGTTGTTGGGTGAGAGCAAGAACCGGACGCCGTTAATTGATTTATTTCTTATGGCGGCCGAAATTGTTTTTGCGTTTGTTTAAATCAGAAAAATTACCTCATCATTCCGGCGATTGGGAATTTGCAATCATGATTTTGTTTGTATAACACTTGAGCTTTCGTCTTGTGACTTATCCGAGACCACTTTTCTGTCAGCCCTCTGTGTGATAAAATGCCTACCTGCTCACATACGAAAGTCTTATTTTACGTCGTCTGGGAATGGACAGTGATATTCCCAAATACATTGGCTAAAGTCGTATATCTCCTAGCTTCGATTTTGACTTTTGTCCCTATCAGCAATTTCCATTCTTGTCGTTTCGACTTCAAAGGTCTTTGAGATTATAACTAAATGCTTTAGTACCCCTATCTACACTCGCGCCCTTCAAATGTACTTTTTCTCCTCCAAGTATTTGATGACTTCTTGAGCACTTTCCTCGACACTCTGTCCATCATAATTCTTTAAATGAATTTCTGGTTTCTCGGGTGCTTCATAAGGAGCCGAAATCCCAGTAAACTCCTTGATAAGACCCTCTCTGGCCTTTTTGTACAACCCCTTAGGGTCTCTTTGCTCGGCAACAGAGACAGGCACATCAACATAAACCTCGACGAATGGCAAACTATCTGTTTCGTGCAATTCCCTAGCTATTTGTCTATCTATAATGTACGGGCTGATGAAGGAGGTCAAGGTGACCGCGCATGAGTCGGCGAACAACTTAGCGACCTCAGAAATACGTCTAATGTTCTCATTACGGTCGGCTTCAGAGAATCCCAAGTCTTTATTCAAGCCAAAACGAACATTGTCTCCGTCTAATCTGTAAGCATTCAATCCCCTTTGTAATAATGCTTGCTCAATTGCACAAGCGATAGTGGACTTTCCACTGGCAGATAGTCCAGTCAACCACACTGTGACACCCCGTTGCTTACGAAGCGTTGCGCGCTCGTCGTGAGTCAAGTTTTCATGCCAAGTGATGTTCGTCGCCATTTGGGATCTGATAGTTGCGCTTGATGTAGACTTTAAGTCAGCTTTTTCAAGATTGCAAATTTACACCTTAAATTACGTCGTTGCAGCAAATGTAATCATAGCACGTGACCATGCGCGCGCACTGGTGGTGCCGGGCCGACGTTTTTGCACCCATCCTGGAAATTATAAATTGGGTGTGCCAAGGCAAGTCGGCCGCTAATCACTCGAAGAAAGCCCGAGCAATGTTCCCAAAGTGATTCCCTAATTTCCTTGTACGGAAGGAATATCCTCATCATCATAAAATTGGCACATGTCTTCGACGTTACCTAGGAGAATCTGTCTAAGTAAATACGCCTGACATCTAGCTTTACCCTGGTAGGTCAAACATGTACCTGTCATACCTGGCACATCCACTAGCTGGTTCATTCTTTCTTCAGTTATGACTTGTTTCTTCTTCGGAATGTTCCACAATCATCATTGTCGATAGACTAATAGTAAAATGTTACAGATACAGATACAAATTTTTCAGGTGAGTTTTCGGGTAGACGAAAGATGATGTAGAATCAATACTTGTGGATCGAAAGGTCTATTTGCTAAGCTTGCTGTTTTGAACTTTTATAGTTACTCAATTGTGATGACTACATGAAACTTCTGCTCCACTTTCATTGTGCGCTTCTTTAATTCTGCCGGGCGCAAATACTAAGCTCGCAATATTTCAGAGATATTTTTCATGGTCATCACATATTTTTACTCTTGGCCACAAAAACAATTCAACACCCAAAACATCAGCTCACATCAAAATTGGAAACAAAACCTACTTCAAATATCATTAACTTTTATAAATATTCACACTTGAAAGTCCAGACATTCTCTCACGCTAGCCGTGAAACCCAAATATCGCTTTATTAATCTAAGCCAGTTTGCATAAAGGGTTCTTTATTGAAAAGATGGGGAGGAACTTTGGATCTGGCGCTTCATCTAAAAAGACCTCCAGAGGCATTGATACTTCTGCTCCTCCCAAAGGTGGCCGATCGAGTGAGCCTACCATAATTAGTTGTGCCGCCGCCCCCGAACGCTTGGCTACACGTGACCATTCTAATGAACAGTCAAATAATATACCAACTCGAAACCCCGAGGATGTTGTGCAGTTGAAAAGCCATATTGACGCTAAGCACCTTGGGAGTAATGAAGCACGCACCTCTGACATTTTAAATTCTTCTAAAAAGTTTTTTCCTCCGTTAAAAAGGAAAACTATCACCAAAACCTCCGGTATTGTTCCAAGTGAGGAGAAAGCGGCAAAAAATGGTGCTAATGTCGCATCCAAACTTCCAAAAATTCTTTACAGTGAAGCTGCTCGCATGTCCTTTGAGCCCAATAAGAAATCTATTAAACGACCAACTGCATCAGTCCCTAAGACCAAAAGCACATCAGAGAATCTGACAGATGAATATCTTGGAACCTTAAAGGAAGTGTTTTCAAGCGATGATGTCGCCGTTAAGGATGGGGCAGAAATTTTAGCAGAAGAATCACCCACCAATTCAGGGACTACTGTCAAAGAAATTCCTTTGGTGAATTCAGTATCCACAAAACAAGCATGCGGATTCACGAAGGATGATATCAAAAAGACGCAAGCTATGCATTTTGTCTCTGAGAGCAAGAGCTATGCGAAAGCAGCATCTGCCATACCTCTATCTCTTCCCAAAAATACCGAGATGGGAGCGGAGACCAGTGAGCCAACTACGATAATGAATAAGCAGGATTCTGCTTTCATGGAGAGAATAGTGACGAATATACACGAAGCAGGTTTAAGTCCTGACTTAGCTGCTGCATCAGAAGCCGTTGACTCGAATTTTAACATTCTCGATCCTTCAGCATCAGCGCAAGTGAGCCTGCTTCAGAAGGAAAAACACACGGGCAAATATCAGTTAGATATCATTGACCTGGAATGCACAGTCAAGCAGGATTTCGAATACAATTTGGACGAGCGGGAATGTGAACTCCAAGCTGAGCAAACAGCAATCTCAAAGGTTTCAACAGGTGCCCCGGTACCCAAAACCACAAAAGAACCCCTTAAGAGCAATGAAGCTATAGAAGACTTTAGCGCTAGAGTTAGAACAGTGATCAAAGCTCAAGTGAAGTCAGTGATCAGATTATTTGTCACAGCAAATTTCATTGCAGACGTCACATATACAGCCATGCCAGGAGCTCAGGGAAACCCTGAGTCTGGAAGTGAATTAAAAAGTGCCAAGGATGAAGCAATTACCGCAAAAGTAATTGAAGCCAGAGTTGAGGCCAAAGCCGAAACTATTGCCTCATTCCTAGCCAAACATATCGATACGCTCATTGAAAAGCTGATAACGAAAATTAATGATGATGGTAGCGATAACCACGATGATGTCATCGATGACATTAACGAGATCGTCGATGCCATAAAAGCTGTCATCTTAGAAGGGACCAAAGTCACAGTGACAGACTTCTCGAAGCATAGAGTCGAAAATGAAGTCGAAGCTGCAAAGAAAGATAGACTCAAAGTAGACTTCACAGAGATTACAGAGTTAACCGAGGATAATAGACCTAAAGATGAAGCGAAAAAAGTGATTCGGGATGACTTTGTGGCTGAAATGCCAACTGATACCGTGTATCCTGTCTCGGCGGAAATGAGAATAGAGAGTTCAAGTGAAGTTTCATCTGAATCTTTATGTGAAGTTCCATCGAAAGTTCCATGTAAAGTCCCGCCCAAAATTTCATGTGAGATTCCGTCTGCAATTCCGTCTAAAATTGATAGGGATGACAAAAATGAAGTCAAAGATCTTAATAAAGATATTCTGAATGGGAGTGTTTCTTTTCCCCAAGATAGGGCAGGAGATTTGGTAACTAACATGATGCGCAGGCCTGACAATTCCGACAATATCTTGCAAGATTGTCGAAGTTTAGGTGTTTCACAAGTTCTTGGTCAGACTTGTGTCTCGAGGGATGTTGGAAGCTTGACTGAGGCTTTGGAGATCAAAGAGTCATCGAAAAATGACAGCAATACCGATCCAGTTGAACAGCCTCTGCCCGTGGCGTGTGATCCGACGGTCCTCGATAATAACAAGAAACAGAATGACATGATGCTTGAGCAGGCTGAATCCGATGGTGAAAGCGAATACTTTTCTGCCGATGAGTTGTTCGACCACTCTCTGGCTCTTAACATTGACACACCAAACACGACAGTCGATCCTGAGAGCCCAGGAGGTGAAGAGACAAATCACAAGCTCGATTGGACAATGACACCCAACAACTCCGATAACGAAGGTGTCGACCAAAGACTTGATTGGACGATGGACGTAGATGAGCCCATTAATGCTAATGACAGAAACAATCTTGAACAGGAGATTTCGTTGAACAGACAAACAGATGCAATAACTCTGCACAAAGGAAACCCCTTCAAGCCGAAGCAAAACTTAGCATCTGATATCTCAGATTTCGAGGCTACACTACACGAAACAGCAAGAACCGATCCCTCTTCAGATATTGACAGTGACGGGTTTCGGTTAGTCAGGGGTCGGAGACACAGAAAATCGAGAAAAGCAGCGGCAGATAAACCGCAAAAAAGATGAAATAAAACGCGTGAACCAGTGAACAAGGTCGGAATGATTTGTGTGCTTCTTTGGACTTAATATTTAGCAGTCATCATCAGCCTTATCATATGTAATCCTCTTCATTATTGGTTGTAAAATTAATGAGTATGTTCAAAATTAAACATTCCCCTCTTGCGTTCACCGGCAGTTTCACCACTTTGTGTGGCGAAGGTAGTCAAGAGCAAGGTATTATACAATTGCAATTAATTCATTCGGCAAGCAAGGGGGTTCATAGCGAGGATGTGTTTGCAATCTTGAGAAGTCATATGTGGGCCGGTGGTCAATTACCAGGAAAGCTCTTCGACAATTAGTGACAGTTTGGAGAGAGCTGCCAAAGAGACCGGCCCGGCATGCAACATACTGGACGAAGCCAACATATTGATCATTGTTGAATATGGCTACATGCAATTTCAGGCCACTTGTTTGATGAATATGTGCTTTTAGGCACTTATAAGTAGTTATAAGTATCAATGAGCTGATGTAGAGTATTGTGTGTTCGGTTTGACGGTAGGCAAGCTCGCTCTGGAAGCCGCGAGAAAGAATCGTGGAATCAACCAATTTCCGAGGGGTAATCGTAGTTTACCAGCAAGGACTCATTAACTTATCTTCAGGTCTCCTTTTCATAAAGTGCAGACCTTAGGGTGAGTCAAAGAGAATTCTTTCGTTTGGAAAAGGATACGAGGTCGGTTTCTTACCATTCTCGAGTCCACTTCGAGGATTGGTTCAGTGAGAGCGCATGTTACGGGAATGCGGAGTCAGTTCCAAAATACTAGTGACTCTGTCTATCATTGAGAGTCACAAGTCGTTTTCAGCTTGACTTACTTGAAAAAGTATGAAAAGGTATCCACTTAAGAGTGTCGTATGTGAAATTTAACTCTCTTGGCAAGGATCTCCAAATTAAAGCTAGATGCCGTACTGCTTCAAACAAAACTCGCTTTCATCGCGCCGTGCACATAAGGCAGAAGCTGCTCAGAGTTGATATATGAGGTATGCAGTACTGTTCACGTAAACATGATTCCAGACGTAATAAGAAAGTTTTCAAAGAATTTGCCCCTAGCTTGAAAAGGTTCACAATATAGGGCTATATATCAAACTTCTATGGGCGATCTCCTCGTGGGGTGTGTAAGCTTAATTTGGAGAAAGTATTTGTAAATAGTGTCGTGCGGCGTCTTTCAGTACGAGCTCCGTCATAACTTTTGTCCATCGATGCAGAGCATGTACTGGAAAAGCTTAAACCTGCGGATCTTTCTATGCAAGGTCGGCAGCTCGGCAACAAGAGAAGACCCGTACACCTAGACCCGTACACCAATGCGATCGACGAAAAAATCGCAAGAAAGTAAACAACCAGCATGCGCATCACGACACGTCTACTTTTCATTCGCTAAAACAACACAATAAGGTACATTGCCGCTCAACGCTCAATTAATGCCCCGTTATACCATTCGTATGTCCTTTCAGCTCTAAAATGACGTCTCAGATTTAATACTAACCCCCACAGGCGTCTTATCCAATCAGGATGTTTAATTGACGTTGTCAAATTCTCCCCCGGACGAGATTTGGGTCGGCTGTTCTCCATCACACGATACGGAATTGCTTGAAGCAATCTCAGACGAGGATAGTTTGGCGGGCCTTGATGAATTCATCATATCATGCCAGGCTTCCTTAGCAGGAAAAAAGGATTGCACGGTGTTGGATGAAAAGAATCAACTCTCTCAAATTGACGAATGCTTCAAAGGCACACAATCTGCAAACATACCGCCTTCCAACTTTGATGAAGTCTCACACACCGATTCATCTCCTCAGGCTACATCGGCATTATGTAATATCGAACATATCAACGAACATATCAACGAATATAGCAACGATAGTATTGACGAAGATGATCATTCACAATGATGAGACGACCCTTAACAAAGACGAGAGCAAAGACGGAATGGAAGTAGTTGTTGTGGATGACGAGAAGGGTGAAGTTCTGGAATTCGATTTCGGGCGTGGAAAGTCGTCTTCTTTTGTGCCAATCGAGGAAGACATTCTATCAACTATTGATGTCTCTGAACGCAATGAGCACGACAAGGAAATAATTAGAGTTGCCAATATAGCGAAGGCCTCCCGATCCGAGAGAAGATTGAAAACCCTATTGTCCCAATTCTTCAGTGAAGTCAAGTCCAAACCCAGCGCTATTCAAAGCGAGGTTTTGACCTGGTCGCAGGCAGTGTGAGCGATAACTTGCAGGTTATAAAAAATCCAAAGGCGCGGCAAGCATCGATAAATTGAGTCATAGATACTTTGTCACTTCAAAGGGCATCACCCATTGAGCGATCTCTATTTTTCAACGCAATCATCGTAAGACACGCAGATAGATGCATCATACACAAGAATTAGCTCTAGGGCCACTCATTTATCCGTTCGCACATCCCCCAAACACCTCGTTAGATCAAGGGAACGCCATCGCCGTTCCTAAAGAAGCATATATGTATAAAATGAAGGATTTCTTGCATCTTAACATCAATGGAACGCCTTCGGCGTTCCTAAAGAAGCATATATGTATAAAATGAAGGATTTCTTGCATCTAAAGATCAATGGAACGCCTTCGGCGTTCCTAAAGAAGCATATATGTACAAAATGAAGGATTTCTTGCATCTAAAGATCAATGGAACGCCTTCGGCGTTCCTAAAGAAGCATCTATGTATAAAATGAAGGATTTCTTGCATCTAAAGATCAATGGAACGCCTTCGGCGTTCCTAAAGAAGCATCTATGTATAAAATGAAGGATTTCTTGCATCTAAAGATCAATGGAACGCCTTCGGCGTTCCTAAAGAAGCATATATGTATAAAATGAAGGATTTCTTGCATCTTAACATCAATGGAACGCCTTCGGCGTTCCTAAAGAAGCATATATGTATAAAATGAAGGATTTCTTGCATCTAAAGATCAATGGAACGCCTTCGGCGTTCCTAAAGAAGCATATATGTACAAAATGAAGGATTTCTTGCATCTAAAGATCAATGGAACGCCTTCGCCGTTCCTAAAGAAGCATATATGTATAAAATGAAGGATTTCTTGCATCTAAAGATCAATGGAACGCCTTCGGCGTTCCTAAAGAAGCATCTATGTATAAAATGAAGGATTTCTTGCATCTAAAGATCAATGGAACGCCTTCGGCGTTCCTAAAGAAGCATCTATGTATAAAATGAAGGATTTCTTGCATCTAAAGATCAATGGAACGCCTTCGGCGTTCCTAAAGAAGCATATATGTATAAAATGAAGGATTTCTTGCATCTAAAGATCAATGGAACGCCTTCGGCGTTCCTAAAGAAGCATCTATGTATAAAATGAAGGATTCCTTGCTTCGTTCTCGCGATAAACGTAGCAGGTGTACTGATGTCACTTAGTTGCCGTGCCGAGATTGGTATCCGGTATATAACTCGCAAAATCCGTAATTTTCAGATCGTCCGCATGTACTGGTGTACGCGCAGTCAGTCTGACTCGGCCTCAACTTCTAATTCCTGTGCGATCCAATTTCAACGAGTCGAGAATCCGTTAGTTGCAGTTGTTTCCGAAATTGCACTTCACGATAAACAAACATTGCTATATATCAAATGTCGCTTCATACTACAAATCTTGACGGAATTTTGCCTCTCGTGGCGCGCGGCAAAGTCAGAGATATCTACGAGGTTGATGCCAAGACGCTTTTGTTTGTTGCAACCGATCGTATCTCGGCCTACGACGTTATCATGTCGAATGGAATTCCTGCCAAGGGAAAGATTCTCACCCAATTGTCAGAATTTTGGTTCAACTTTTTGGCCAGTGAAGTTCCAAATCACTTAGTATTGCCAGCTGGTAGTGAAGATCTTTTCAAGTACTTACCTGCTGCGTTGTCTGAGCCTAAGTATAGAGAGCAATTGGAGGGTCGTTCTTTGCTCGTAAAAAAAATGAGATTGATCCCTTTGGAGGTCATTGTTCGCGGATACATCACAGGTTCTGCGTGGAAGGAATACAAGCAACTGGCAACGGTGCATGGGCTCACTATAGACCAGAGCGATTTGCTCGAATCCCAAGAATTTGCGAAGCCGATTTTTACTCCTTCGACCAAAGCCGATCAAGGTGAGCATGACGAGAACATCAGCCCCGAGCAAGCCGAGAAAATCGTGGGTAAAGACTTGTGCGATAAGGTGGCTAAAATTGCTATCGATTTGTACACGAAAGCAAGAGATTACGCCAAAGAAAAGGGTATCATCATTGCCGACACGAAGTTCGAATTTGGCTTGGACGAAAAAGACAATGTCGTGCTCGTTGATGAGGTTTTGACCCCTGACTCCTCGCGATTCTGGAGTGCCGCCTCGCACAAGGTTGGTGCTAGCCAAGACTCGTATGATAAGCAATTCTTGCGTGACTGGTTGACATCCAACGGATTAAACGGTAAGGATGGCGTAACAATGGATGAGCAGATTGCTACCCGAACGAAGCTGAAATACATTGAGGCGTACGAAGCCTTGACAGGAAGTAAGTGGACCGAATAAATCGAGATTTTATTTGTATAGATCTTGAACTAGGTGGGTATCATATAGACAATTGTCTTCTAGCTTACTTGATTATGCGAAATGAATTAGTATCTATGGTTTTGTCTCGTGAAGCGCTCCTCGTATTCGGGAGTATTTCTTTTTCGTAAATTTAACCTTTCAAACTCATCGGTGAGGCGCTTTCGGCCATTGCTCTCGATTGGTCTTGAAATTGTGTGTTCGGCATCCAGATTCCGAATTTTAAGCGGTGGTCTAGCTTGTTGTACTTCATTTGTGTGCTGTTGCGGAAGGGTGTAATGCTGCGTCTGGCCCTGCTGCTGATGAGACTGGTGTTGGTGTTGGAAGTGGGCCTTATACAACACCTGACTCGAAGATTC
>JAKTWD010000712.1:0-26241 GCA_030581935.1 Metschnikowia corniflorae
GGCGGGTCGATGACACAGGGGTAGCCCCCTGTAATAAACAAGTTTTGGGCGAGGATTTCCCATGAGGAAGTCCTACTCAAAACTCCATACTCCATTGGAGGTTTTTTCTATAGAATATATAGTTTTGCTGAGATGAGGCTTGCATAGCAGCCGAACCACAGCACCCTCCAATGTGATGTTTCTTTAAAAAAAAAAAAAATTGATATTGGAGAATGAAACTCACTGGCTTTTGACACACAATGATTCAGGGGGCTCTTCATTTTAGAAAGAAATTAACTATGTATTGGCACAAGTTGGGCGCCTCGATAAGAAAGACCAAACGCATTTGGGTCTCGAAAGTTTCAAAATTGGAGAATTCGAATGGAGTACTTAGGGAATTTGTGATCATCGATCAACATACCATTGAAATGAGAGCGATGATGATGATGATGACGATGACGATGACGATGATGTTGGTCAAATTCGATAAATCGAGACTTTCGCAATTGGCTTTCGTTTTGCCCTAAACGAAACCTTTGTAGTTCTTTCTAAGTATACTTCATTCTAATTTAATCTATTCCAATACATTCTATCTAGTATACTTCATTCTAATCTCATTTTGCTTGTGCATTAAGATCGGACTGACTTTCTTGGACAAGGTCATGATGTCATATAAAAGTGATGTGGGCGACTCGGAAAGTCACACATCGCCCTTTGGAGGCTTCTTCAAGCTTCATTAAGCCAGAGCGTGACAGATTCTCAATGGCACTTGAGCGCTATCAAAAAGTAAAATCAATACGAAAATTCAAGAAATGTGGCACGAACATAAACATCGAAAGCACAGCTATCCCTGAAAAGTATTATATGGCAAATCAGGAGATCTCAGCAGAGGTACCGTTCCACTCGCAGGACCACGTCTGGGTCTGCCTCCACCCATCGCTATAGTGAGCTCTGCCAGACTATCTGACTGCAGATAAGGCTTAAAGATCGTCCTGTTTTTTGAAGCAAAAAAACCGAGTCCGTCAAGAATTCACCACGATTTCCTTTTTATTTTTTCCCCAGATTCTCACTCTCGATCCACTCGATATCATCCATGGTAGCTGCGCGCTCTCATAAAGAATCAAGCCGAGCCTCAAGCCGAGCCTCCGATAACAGGCTGCTGAAGCCTCCATACAGTTCTGTTGCTAAATGTTCAGAACGTTACTTTTCCAACCCCTTCTGGCGCCACAATCGACAAGCGCCAGCTAGATTGCAGCACGATCTTCTAGATCTTCAAATCCCCATTGAATTTTCAAAGCAGAGATACAATTCTCAAATAGTTTGAATCTCGCGCAGCCCGAATCTCGTTCCGGCACTTTCGCATCTTAGACGATGCCCGTTCCAGGAACCGGTAAAACCGGTAAAACCGGCAAAAGCGCCGGAAGCGCCGGAAGCGCCGAAATTACCCCCCAACACTCAAGCCAGGAAAAGCCGGCAATGGGTAAACCCAGCATACTCAAAAAAATCTTCCGCCGGCTGACCCGAAGTGGTTCACGTAGCCCTAAAGTACCTTGGAAGCAAGAATCCAGCACCAAAGATGGTGCGCAGAATTCATCCAACGGGTGGCCTCCGACCGCCACGCTTTCGCCCGTAGACTCACGAAATGAGCATGCTTTGCAACTAAAACACCGCTTTTCGAACGACACAAACATCTCGGTCGACGTCACCCTAGATCGCGACGACAAGCCCGTGGACGAGCATCTGGAGGGAGAATTGGATTTGCACGAGCTCATGCTGGACGAAGATGGCGACCTTTTTTCACATAGTTCCGAAGCTCAAGACATGGCTTTGCTCCACCATTCTGCCAGTGTGGACGTTGACGCGATCTTGGCCAGCACGGCAGAACAGGACCTCAGTTTCCCCAAGTACATCAAGGTGACACGAAAAAACAACAAGAGTCCTCGTGTCCTCAATAACTTGTTTCTCGCGCAAGAACTCCAGAACCTGCCGAGTCCGTCTAACGGCGCTATGCACGCCGAAATGCCGAATAATGCAAACCCCGAGGTAAACATACCAAATGGAGACTTGGTCACCAAGCCACCAATGAACCCGAACGAGATTCTCGTCATGGAGTTCTCATGTGACGGCAAGTACTTGGCTGTGGCGGGCCGGGACCTGCGTATTGTCGTGTGGCAGGTGCTTTCGCTGCCGCTCAGTAGGCTCAAATACAAGACGTTGGAGGGCAAGGACACCGACACGAAATCGAAACCGAAGGTGTTTGGCGGTGCGCCCGTGTTCCTACAGGAACCGGTGAGAATATTCGAAGGTCACACCAAAGCAGTGCTTTGTCTCAGCTGGAGCAAAAACAACTTTCTCTTATCGGGCAGTATGGACCATACTGTGCGGATCTGGAACATCGAGCGGGCCGAATGTCTCGATGTTTTCCCGCACCGTGACTTTGTGACCGCTTTGCGGTTCCATCCGACCGACGACCGCTTCTTTATTAGTGGTGCATTGGACAACCAGCTCCGACTCTGGCTGATTTTGGAGCGGTCCGTTGCTTATACCAGCGATTTGGGCGACAATGCCTTGATCACCGCCGTCGAGTTCACTCCGATGGGCAACCACTGCATAGTTGGCGGATTCAATGGGCTGCTTTTCGCCGTGGAAACACAAGGACTCCATCTTGTAAAACGCATCGAGCTCAGAAAACGCCACAGGCCTCATTTGGGACACCGCGCCCGCGGCACTACCATCAGTGGCATCAAAATTTTCGAGAATCCCACGTGCACTGATTTGCCCGGGACGGAGCTTGCGAAATGGAACGTGTTGATCACCACCAACGACTCCACGGTGCGTCTTGTCGACCTCTCACTCCGAAAATTGGTGACGCGATTCCGCGGGAATTCCAATGAAAGTCTGTCGATCGTAGCTTCTTTGAGCGAGGATAACCGCTATATTGTTAGTGGTTCCGAGGACCACTGCTGCTATGTGTGGGCCAACAACAACCTGATTATCAACAATAAGTTGCGGTCGTCTATGAAGGAGATGTTGCTCGAGGGACGCAATCAGCTTGACGAGAAGCACAAGACCATCTCGAAGTTGTTCAACGACAACAGGCTCTGGCGAAAATTCCCGATGCAAATGTTTCTCGAGGACGAAAATGGAAAGAGGTATATTGCCAACGACAACACCAGCTACTCGTCATTCCACGCACACCACTCCCGGGTCAACGTGGCTCTATTTGCGCCCGAAAAGACCAAAAAACTTCTCAAGTTTTCAGATGACAAAATTTTCGAGCTAGTCAAAAGAGGCACTTTACTTGCTGAAAGCAAGGGCAGTGAACTAGATAGTGAAAGCGCATGGGGATCCGACCACATCATCGTGACCTCGGACGTCTCGGGATTGATCCGAGTTTTTCGCCAAGACCCGGCGTTTTACATCCGGAAAAACCTCCTTGAACTCAAAAAAATGCAAAAACGCAGCACTAGCCGCAGCCGCAACCGCAACCGCACCAATTCCGCGGGCCAGACCTCTGAGAACAACCCCTTTGTTTCAGAAAGCAGCAGGGCCCGCAGCAAGAGTCCGTCGATCGAAACAATCAACATAAGAGATAGGCTCCAGCTGAAGATGAGGGCACCGTATAGTCGATGTGATAGCAGCACCTCACTCGGAGTGGATGCTGCTGCTCGTGCACGGCTGCACTCGGACTTGTCACGGCACCATTGATGGGCCCAAATCCAATGTTGAAGCACTGAATGGACGGCCCCTTTGGTTCGGGAATCAACAGACCTAATATGTAAGTGTCAGTTCTGGTCAATAGTGACGACAGTCTAGCGTATGTAGCTTTCAAGTTGGGAGCGCTAGACAGCTCTGAGTCCGAGTTTGAAACACTGGAAACATCTGGCTTTTTCTTGCCCAGTGCCTGTGTCACATCTGATTCCTAAAAAGTGTACCGGACGCGAACATATCACCTTAAACGAAAGACAAGTTTACTGAATAAGAAGTCAAGGTTATAGGTTCATCTGATGCAATATGACTTAAAACGAAGTTATAACAGCATTTATGACCGCAGTTGGCCCTGATCTCGAAATTAAGTCTGCAGGATCAGAGCCAATATCCCTTGAGGCACTGAAACACCGGAATCATCAAGATTGGGGACGAAGCTAGCGAAGGATTCAACAACAGCCTTACTTCGAGCAGAAGATGTGCCAAGATCAGATATCGAGGCACTGAAATTATCGAAATTCTCGCACTCCTTGAACCGCGGCGGCTCCATATTTTCTGTTGTACCCCCTGGTTCACTTTGTGTCAGTACAACGATAGACCTTCCCATTTTCATTGCGTTTAGATTCAGAACTTAGTCTGGTCAAACCTAGAATTGAGTATTCACGATATGACAAAAGCACGACTCCAAGTTGCCATCGCTCTGCAAGAGATACTTGACAGATTTCGCTTCTCGTCATAAATGAGTTTCATGTCTTCCATGATACAGCTCTTGCCTGTATCGGCATCCTCAATTTTTCCATAGATTTCCCCGCATCTCGGAAAGGGCTCATGTAACATCGCCGAGCAAGAACCAAACAGACTCTTTGATAGGGCAATGTATGTACCACGAAAAATCTTGGCTATCAGGGTTCCGTGTGGTGTTCGTATACAGCAAGTAAGCTGCAGTTCACACGATATTGAACATGTTAGTTATACTCATCTGGTTCGTGTAGATTATGACAACAGGAGCACGTCACTGCAAAGAAGTCTGTACATTCTCACCAGAACGGTTTTGGAATCTCTTGTAGTGTTTCCGAAAAAGTTATGTCTCCTTGGAGACACGCGACACCTTCTCTGGACACCACGAACGGCAAATACGGTAACTGTTTTCGCCTTTCCTTCACTTATGCCACGATTTCTGACTCAAAACACGAGAATACGAGCCTGTAGCAACGCGCAAGTCAAGAAACCTTTTCACACCGCAGAAAATCATGAGCTCTTCGGTGATCTGCAAAATCTTGAAAGTAGACCTGACACGGCACCCTTCCTCCTTGAACCGCCTATATTGTAGATCTCATCATCCTCATTTGACATCCCCATCTTGACGACACATCAAAAGAAACCTAAAATGCGCAAACGCTCATGATCAGTTCCCAGTCTTCTCTACTGTCCCTCTCCTGTATCAATACCTGTCGCTTCGACTGGAACATTCTCGTTGTCCACTGTGCGCTGGGCATTTCCTGCCTTAACTACCTCATCAAACACCCCTGGTAGCTTGTTGGCATTGAGCTGTAAACGATCAACGGTCTCTTTCGAAAGGCCTCCCGAATGAGCCAATGAAAACAACTTCAACGTATAGACACACAAAGTTTTCTCCGCGGCCCAAACCTGTAGTTTTTTCTTTGCATCTTGCTGGTCCTCTCCACCGGTATCACCCAGATTTGTATCCTCGCTGATAGCTCCATTTTTGAGAAGTTCCCCCATGCAATCATTCTCAAATACGAAATCCTCGTAATTTACATCCTCGTTCCGTTCCCTGTTCAAGGAAATGCCTTTAAGCAGCGCGAGTCTTGATTCGTGTATGAAGAACACCCTCTCAAGCGCATCTTGGATGTCTTTAGGAAGCTCTGGCTTTGCCAAAGGCCCAATTCCGGTTTCACTGTCAAACAACACATCAAAGTTCTTGAATGTGGTCCCATCTCGAAACTTATCGTAAAAGGTTCTGAGCGATACAAGCATGTCGATGTAATATCCAGCGAAGAAGTTTTCCAACGCAGTGAGATTTTGGACCAAAGAACGCAATCGTTTGTTGGTGACAGGCGTTAACTCACTTAATTCCCGTGCTGCTTCTCCAACAGAAATATACAACGCGCCGATACCCGGAAGTAAACTATTATACTCGTCCAAGAACAAACTGATGTCAATTTCCTGGGCAGAGTTGTCATTGCTGGCGTAGGTGAGGTCTTCAAGCTTCCAAGAAAGAGACATCGAAACGAAGTCCAATAAATGAAGCCAAGACTCACTGGCCTGGGTCATTATCATGGAGTAGTTGGTGGGCCAATCGTGAATGATCGAGGAAAAGTCAAACTCGGAAATCAACCTGGTCTGCAACACCTCCAAAAACACATGTGACGACTCCACGGCAGGCTCCGCCACGTACTTGCTGATGTTCACGACTTTTGCTATTTGCGAAAACTTTTGAAGGGCAGGTCTCACCATCAAAAGCCTGTGGATGGCGATCTTGTGCCTTTTCGATAAAGTCGCATTTTCTTCCCCGTCGTTGGTGTCGACTAGCGCGTCATTCAGAACAAGGGCCTCCACTCCTTCATTGACAAGAGAATGCAAAAGCTCGTGGATTTGCATCTTGATGGTAGCGTTGACTAGTCCATCTGTAGCAGACGCAAATTCGCCGGCACTCGCGCCCTCGAAATTCTTCAACATAATAGTGAAATACGTATCGTAAGCATCCTGCAACTCCTGGTCTGGCGAGGTCGTGTCAAAGTAGTTTTGCAATACTTTCTCGTGTATCGCATTGTAGTCGGCAATACTGGTCACACTGCTGTAAAGACGGGTGATCGAGGTGGGAACCGTGATCAAAATCGCGTTCCATGTGCCCAAGAAAGTCGCGTACAAACCGACGCCGAATCTCAGATACTTTTCTAAGTCGGGAATGTATTTTAATAGATTCGGGAGCGCAGAGTTCAAGTCGTCAGCAGGAGCAGCCAAAGCGGTCCTTTTGGGCGGTTCTTTCGTGAGAATGTACACAATTGCGGCAGAAATGAGACTGACAAAAAGTTGTTTTTTAATCTGGGACAAGATCTCCAAATTCCAAATGAGCTTAGTCTTTGTGTACTCATCGGCAGCACTAGCAGATCCCTGCTTCTTGGTGAATTGCACCGACGAGAAATCACAAAGTGTATACTTGACGAGGCCTTCCCACTGTCCTTGAAAATGAGCGAGAGGGTAGATAAGACGGAACAACAGATCGGTTATTGCAAACACTGGTTTTGGCGGGTTAATCGAAACAGGCTCGCGTCTCGTGCTTTGATAGTGGTCGAGAGAACTCTCTACCAATTCGACTAGCAGCTTAAAAGTAAGAGCTTGTAATACACTCAACGATTTCTCCGACGGGTCAAACGAGGGAGACTCGTGGGTTTCGAGAAAGGCGCTGAATGGCTCGATGGCCGCACGGGACCTCTCCACCGCCACGGTAGAGATAAATTTGCACACGTCGCTCTTGGTTTTAATATCCTTTTTGGAAGGCAGTTCGAGTTCGGCCAAATGATACCCCAACAGGCAGATGTCACGCACATCGGAAGCCTCGAGGAAGCCAAGGAAGAACAATTCGGTGAGGATATCGAGCAAATTGGTGCGGATCCCTGCCATTTTCTCTTTCCAAACCATGCTGACAAACTGGTCCTTGAACCGTTCAGAAAACTGACGGAATCCAACGCTCATGGCCTCGCGTTTTCCGTTGATGAACTTGTAGAGCCTGAGAAGCAGCTTTACTGCCTCGTGCTTGACGGAATCGGCCGGGTCCGAAAGAAGCCACCCGAGGTACCGGAGATAGTCCGCTTTTAGAAACAACTCCTCGTATTTGATCATCCATTGTGCCAACGCTTTGAGACATTCGCCCCGGATCAGCGGATCGATGTCGCGGTACCGCTTCACAAACACCTGCTGGAAAATGTCGCCAATGTACTCGAGCACAGTCTCCTTTTGTACGGTAAAAGTATCCACCAGCTCCTGAATTAGCGCAATCTTGCTTTTTTGCACGCGTTGGTTACGGGAGGTTGTGTTGTTTCTTGCGGTGTTTAACTGCCGCTGCTGCTTTTGCAACGAAATGGTCACGCTCGACGCAAGATCGCACAATTGCGTCTGCATTTCCAATAGTACAACACTAGAAACATATCTTAGAGGCCGGATATTGCACGCACTGAGAGCCAGAAGCCACGCCAAAACACAGTTCATCATAGCAGAGCCTAAAGATGACGCTTCCTCGGCGGAGGTCTCCTTATAAAGAGCTCCTTTCTCGTGCCCCAAAACAATGATATTCCTGAAGAATTCAAGGACATTTTGGCGGAAATGCCGCACGGCTCCGTTCGTGGAAACAAAAGGGTACTCATGCAGGGTTTGTCTGGCGAAAACAATGGCAATCTCGGCTACAGTTGCTTGCGCAGAGTCCTCGTTGAGCATATCGTGATCCTGAGCCAAATGTGTGCATCCGCACGCACACAAGACGAGATTGAAAAGCTCGGTGATGGCCAAGCGGGTGTTGTTCTGCTCGTCTTCGGCAAAACTGTCGATCCACTCGAGTGCTAAGTCAAAAACCGCGACGTCTGGCAGCGAAAGGGCGCGGAAAAGCGGGTTTTCGGCAAGAAGGTCGACGTTTGGCGCCTCCGCGGGCTCCGCGGGCTCCAGAGGTCCGTTTCTCCGCTTTTTTCGGGGCCGGGCGTTTCCCGGAGCCAAATCTTCCTCGAATTCGCCATCCTCGCTGTCTGAGCTGTCGCGTGCGCTGATTTCGACGGGCACAGAAGCGTCAGACTCTGCTTCTGACGCCGAGGAAACAGGGCCTGGTGAAGCCTGGAGCAGGCGTTTTTTTGCTGCGCGTGCTGGGCGCCGCGGCACGTCTTCAGATTCCATGATCAAATAAGGAAAATTTATGAATCTTTTAGTCTGTGATTTACAGTATTTCGATTATTTTTATGTGGTCGATCCGTGTTGTGCTCGATGTAGGTGGTAAATATACCGTTTGGTGAGACGCGTGCTGGTTCTCGGTGCACCGCGACTGAACATTAAAGTGAAGAAAAGGGGTTTAAATGGATGGAGAAACGGTTGAAAGTGGTAGAAAAAAAAGCAAATTCTCTGAAAATTATTGTTGGATCTTTCCCAGAACAAATAACTTTTTGAAATTTCTTGTGGATATGCATCCGTTATTGGATCTATTCGTCTACTGTACTAAGTGCACTCTAGGCTGAAGGCCACAACAATACGCCAGTAACTTGAATGAGCTTGAGTTAAATTTGCAAGCAGGAGTAATTTCAGAGTAAGCATCCCCGCGACGTTTCAATATACCAATTTCGGTACCTGAAACAACCCAGGTTGAGTTTTTGATGGTGAGTCGAGAGAACGCTTGACAGCTGTCACGTGACACAGTACCGTCCGGCAGTGCTTAGAATAATTATAGTAATTACCAGTGTTGTTAAGAATAGAGCATTGCTGATTATTACACTTTTTTTTGTATTTGTAATATGAAAAAAAAATTACAATTAAAAAAAATTACAAAAAATCACAATATTACAAATAATTACAAATAATCATAGATAGCGTACTTCATTAGCTTTCGCAACAAACTGGCATTTGGGTCGGCAACAACAGACGCGTCTGAAGAGATATCCGTCATCGGAATTGGGCACGCAGAATGGTAAAAGTGTGCTTAGGAGAAGGCGGCGCGAATGAGGCGAGTTGTTCTCGTCTCTTTTCTTTTTCAATCAACGAGCGTGGAGCATTTGACTATCACAAAATTGACGACCGTGAACACGTGCATGTTAGGTGCTTCTGCTTAGGGCTTTATATCTGAACAAGATGTGCAGCACTGGTTAATGAGCGCCTCACTGAAGAAAGACCTTATGAGACCGTGAAAATCGTAAAAAAATCGTAAAAAAATTGTAAATAATCGTAAAAGATTGTAAATAATCGTAAATGATTGTAAAAAAAACGTAAAAGTAAAACGTATTACGAAAAGATTTTCGGTTACGTCGACTACCATTTTCGTAAATGGTAATCGTATTTTTCTAGCGTTAAAGCGTAAATTTCATTTCGATTTGCGCAAAATTATGCCAACGCGCAACACTGGTTCTGACCCCAAGCTGCTGCGGTTGCAAACTTGTTTCTTTTTTTTCGAACACTTCCAATGCCACCACAATTGGTCGAATCAACTCCAGTTTTGTGGGATAATTAAAGTAGGATCTCATTTGCCCTATTAAGTTTAAAAGAGGGTAATATCAAGTCAGTTCGGGACGCAGCACGTGTTTTCAATGTGTCCCGCAGCGCTCTTCAACGGAGGAGCAAAGGTTCAAGAAATTACGTCGAAGCAGCCACAGACCAAACAAATTAACAAAAATTTGAATATGAAAGTTTAGTTAAATGGATAATCTCGAAGGACTCTCGCGGTCTCGCCCCGCCAGTCAATGCTGTTTGCAGAATGGCAGATTACTTGCTCGCGTCGCGTGGGACAGAAGAAAATTTGAAAGTCGGTACCAATTGGGGTTCCAGATTTGTGAAAGACACCTAAATCTCGACACAAAGTACTCGAGACCTTTTGATTATTAACGGGCAATGTGCCAAGACCCAAAAGTACTAAGAGGTTGGTTTGATCTTGTGCATGACACGATGCTGGCTTATGGGATCGAGTCAAGCGATGTGTACAATGTGGACGAGAGAGGCTTTTCGAAGGATTTAAATGCGGCAAGAAAAGTTGTCTTAGAACTGAAATACGGGGAAAGACAATCAACTCAGAACGGAAACCGAGAGTGTGTGACAGCAATTGAGTGAATGATTTACACAGGTCTGTGTTTGCAGCCATTTATCACTTTTAAGATACGCAAGTTTGCGAGTCTTGGAAAGCTGAGCTTGAAGAAGACTGGCTCTTGGGATTAGTGCGAATGGTTGGACATCCAATGATTTTGCTATCCGGTGGCTCGAGCAGGTTTTTTCTCTCAGACAGAGTCTATAACGAAAGGCACTCATAGACTTTTGATACTTGACGGACGTGGTAGTCGTACAAGAGTTTCACAAAATCTGCAACGAAAATAAGATATCGCTCTGTACATGCCGCTTCACACATCTCATTTGTTGCAACCTCTTGATCTTTGCTGTTTTGGGCAGTCAAAGACAAAATATTACCAGTTGGCCGGAGAAGAACTGGGTTCGCGGGTGGCAGTGTGCGCATCAATAAAGATGACTTCAATGCACTTACAATCATGCTCGGGTAGATGGTTTCACTGTTCGAAATGTTAGGAGCAGCTTCGAAACTGCCGATTGAATACCATGAAATCCTCAGCGGGTGCTATCGAAGATCAACATCGAGGTAAGAAATGAGATGTCTCCGAAAGTCATCTGACGCCACGTATATCTTCTAGTCTTGCTGATAATTCAAGTACGCCTTCAAAACACAGCTATTTAATAAGTCTTGCTTCCTCGCATTATGAATTACTAGAACATTGTCTTGGTGATGTGGCTGGTCCGTTGAAAGCCTCTTTTGACAAACTTTTAAACTACGCGCTTTCGCAGGGTCATTCATATGCGATAATGGCCAAACAAATCGGCGATGTTCTCGTCACTCATGCCGGGCAAAACAAAAAAAGCAGTAGATCCAAAAAGCGTATAAATGGCGCTAGTGACTTGTCTAATGAGGAATTCAACGAACGCAATTCCAGCTTGCTGGGGAATGTTAATCCCTTTTTGGAAAATTCCGTGGACTCAGAAGATAAAATTTCACAGCCCCATAAAAAACGCAAATCCCCTTGTGGAATTTGTGGAACAATAGGGCATCGTAGACAGACATGTCAAAATAAAGCTCAATAATTTTCTTTATGTTTTAGCGTATGTTTAGCGTTTATATTCGAAGTCAAATTATATTTCTACAAAATGCAGGAGGTGACCCAAATGCCAGTTTGGTGCGAAAGGGAATGAGGTACGTTAAAAGATGCATAGTACGCGCGAATTGTAGATAACTAACATCAGTCCACACCATTCCCATCCACTTAAAAAATCAAAGCAAGCAAACGCCAAATTATCAAATTTTCAAATATAAACCACCTCCCCTCCTCATCTCGAAACACCCATATCTTGTCTCGACGCGTGCTGGGCACTACCAAGGCAAGACCTGGTCCTGCATACGCGCAGGTGCGACCGCGAAAAAACAACCTCAACAACACCTCTCATACATAACCTGCTCTCATTAAAACATTCATTTTCAGCGAGCATGTCGGCGCCAGGAGAACACGAAAACCAGCCCGCGGAGGCAGCGCAGACGGACGTCACTGACATGGAGGTCGATGTGCCCAATCTGGGCGAAATTGCGCCCGAAACCGAGACCACTAGCGTGGTTTCGGAGCCGCCTACCAGCACTGGGGAAAACGCTTCTATTAATGAGAGTGCCGAATCTGGCAGCAACGAAAACGAGGCCAGTAACGGAAATGCCGAGAATGACGAAAACCCAAAGGCTTCGGAGAACGCCGAGGCGAAGGATGAGCCGGTGGATCTCGAGAAGTTGCGCGCCGAGTTCCAGGAAAAGGCCCGCGCGTATTTGATCGAGCAGTCGAGACACGTGGTGATCCCCTCATTTGCGAAATGGTTTGATTTGAACGCGATCCACAGCATCGAAAAGAAACTGTTTCCCGACTTTTTCCCGGCGCCCAAACCGGCCGAGGATGACCAGGGGCAACCGCTGCAGGTGCTGGTATACAAGACTGCAGAAACGTACAGAAACATGCGTGATTTCATGGTCAACACTTACCGGATCAACCCGGTCGAGTATTTGACCGTGACCGCGGTGCGGCGCAACTTGGCCGGCGACGTGGCCCTGATTATTCGCATCCATCGTTTTCTCGAAAAATGGGGGTTGATCAACTACCAGGTGGACCCCAGATCCAAGCCCTCGCTTGTGGGGCCGCAATATACCGGCCATTTCCAGATTACCTTAGACACGCCCAAGGGCTTGACCCCTTTCGTGCCCGAGGAGATCGCGGTTAGTAGTGGGGCGGATGTAACTAGCCAGGACGTAAACAACACGGCTTCATCTGAGGCCAATTCCTTGAACTCAGCCGAGAAGACCTTGGTTTCAGATGAAAATGTGATTTTGTCTCCAGCGGTGAAGGAGGAAGACCCCGAGGCCGCAATTCCGCTCAACGTAGACGTCACGCGCAACATCTTCGACGAAACGACCACCAGAACCCCAACCACGGTATCCTATTTCTGCAACGAGACCTCCAACGATGTTTCGGATGTGCACTACCACAACTTGAAGGCGAAGACGCTGCTTGGCGGAACCATCGGCCCGCTGGTGATCAGCAAGGAGTGTTACGAGCAGGGTCTTTTCCCGCTGAACTTCTCGGCGTCCGATTTCGTCAAATTAGAAAAGAACGCAAGCCAAACAGAATGGTCAAAACAGGAGGTCTTGTTGCTCTTGGAGGGCATCGAAATGTACGGAACCATCGACAGCAACCCTCAATCGCTCTTTGTCAACAGTAACGGACAGTGGGACAAGATCAGCGAACACGTGGGCCTGAAGTCTAGGGAGGAGTGCTTGATCAAGTTCTTGCACTTGCCCATCGAGGACCGGTACTTGCAAAAGTTGGTTAGGAGCGAGGAAAAAGACGCGCTAGACCTGAGCTTCAACAAGGACACGATTATCCAGGAGGTGATTGCGAGGTTGGTGGAGTCGCCCAAGGGGCAGGAGGTGATTGGCGAAAACGCCCGCAAAAACTTGCAAGCGAGCGTGCTCGACCAGACGAACTTGATTAACCAGGTGGTGGAGTTGACGTTGGAAAAGTTCGACGCCAAGATGCTGTACATCGACCGTCTAGAAAAAGACTTGGCCGAGAAGGAGGAGCTCTTGACCACACAGCGAAAGCAGGTGCTCGTGGAGCGGTGGTTGGCGTTCGAGAAATTGAGGCAGTACAAGAACATCA
This sequence comes from Metschnikowia corniflorae, assembly GCA_030581935.1. Taxonomy (NCBI): domain Eukaryota; kingdom Fungi; phylum Ascomycota; class Pichiomycetes; order Serinales; family Metschnikowiaceae; genus Metschnikowia; species Metschnikowia corniflorae. The sequence goes on from JAKTWD010000712.1 coordinate 13,641, forward strand.
ACCAGGATCCTGCTTTGGATAGGATCATCGACGAGTTGTTGACGCCCGAGGGTCTTGGTGGTGCTTCGTTCGATGCGAAGGGCACCAATGACCACGGAAACGACTTGCGTGTCAAGGGAGTAGACGCGCAACAGGCGGAAATCGTGCCTGTGAGCATGGCCGAGCCCAAGGCGTACCTGTTCTGGTCGGCGTAGGTTAGGGTTGAACTATTGTGTACATTATAAAATATAATCTGAAGATGACAGAAGGTGTGGGGATCGTGAAGTATGAGAAGGATAGACGAAGAATAGGCGCAATGGTCACGAGATATTGCATAAATGTTTGGTGAATCTTGGTGGTGACGAGTCTTGTAAGCCACCAAGGGGTTTGGCATTAATTGTGAGCTATCAATAAGAAAGGATCGTACCACTAGCCTCCTGCTCATTGAACTCTATCAGAGATCTCGATCTCCAGCGCTGTGGTGTCTGTCTTAGCACCGGAATGCTTTATACTGACGAGGTATAGTGATTGTGTCGATCTGTTAACTATCTTTAGATCGGTCAAAAGGTATCACCAAAGAAATAATTTTGAGGGAGCCGCGAAATAAGCAAACCTCACCTTCTCTGAGTGAAATCATGCTTTTCATAGTCGATCTGGAGCATTAATTTCGAAACTGTGTGGTTCTTCAGATGCTTGTGCAATGGAGGCACGAGCGGACAAGTCCATGGAGGAAGACAAGTCCATGGAGGAGGACAAGTGCATGGAGGATGCTATCGAGCTTGCCTCCAAATGAACAGAACTTTCGTGACGAAGTAATTTCATCAGAGCTTTGAACAAGAGTGACAACATCTTTCAAGTCGTTTCTGGAGAATACACCATATGGAGCTAGTTTTCCCGTGATCTCTTCTTCACCATCAAGAAGACTCGAAGCGATGTCATATGGGTGGCGTGCGGTAGAATTTGTTCTGTTCCTCAGGGGCTTAAAAGAGGAGGGGCTTCCAGCATCCTTTTCAGTGATGACAACGGAGCTGTTACTACGATTCCTTGTGGCCAAATCGATGAAAGGTCTCGTGAGGCCTGGTTTTCCATTCTTGGAGGTAGCTAAGTCAATTGATACGGAGTGCGAGCCGCTATTTCCAGATAAAGAGCCGCTTCGGGTATATTTCATTCCAGGCAAACCATCAATCGATTTCCGGTTCAGTTCCACCACCGACCCGCTAGTCAAAGAAGAGCTGAAGCGAGAAGGAAGATGGATCAAATGTGAGCGATGGCTATCACCGGATGCGTTTCCTGAGGACGACGAAGAGGAGTTGTGTTTGCCGGACTTTGAGAAAAAATCTGACGGACACGCCGGCTCGTGTTCTTTCTTGCCAGGAAATGGCGAGCCATTGCTGTTTTGCGGGGAGGCAGATTTAGCATTGCTCAAGGAGGAAAGAATGGAATCGAGAGACATCTAGTTCGAAGGGAGACGTTGAAGAACGAAAACGTCACGAGATGGCTTTCTGAATTCGAAATGATTGATTCCCTCCTCTATCTCAAAGAACAAATCATTGAGGTGTTCAATGAAATCAACATATTCTCCGGCAGAAAAAAGACGTATCGGCGTCTGAAATCACCAAATCTGAATGGAAATATTCAAACGCTTCACGCAATATCCTTTGTATCATTGTCGGGCCCATTGAGGCGCCCCGGGATCTGACTATATCACCATTCATGCGACGATTCCCACTATTTATTTACCTTGGAGGAATCTCAAAGATAGGAATATAGAGAGCTCCGGACATCGTATCCGCCATATTTAACGGCTGCATACGACAAGTTCTATCAGTGTTATGCCATTCACGAGAACGATTGTGGTGACACGGCTATGTTTTGTATCGCCACCGCTCTCCATCAAAGTACAATCTGTAATATCTTCGGACCCGAAAGACATTCACGTATGCCTTGGTGAATTGCACCATATCAGTTTGGAAAGTCGGTTCAAACGCTTCGAGAAATACCATGGAGCACAGAGATTAATATCATTTTTATACCCGAACGGGATCATCTCAACCCACTTCGTTAAGTGCACTTTCTCGATCAATTGAGTATTTCACGAAGCCAATTAGGTGTATAACTGTAGATTGTCCCATTTGGAAGGCTTCGAAGTGTGCCATGCCAAAGCATTCACTGGTACCGATATGTCAGGTCGTGTGATTTCTACTGCCCACTGTAAAACTCTGGATCGATATTGTTTTATCATTTTTGGTGTCAACTTTTAGATTTGTCTTCGGGCGTTTTGCTCGTTTATCTCGTTCCTCAGCTTTGGCCTCCAAGGCCACAGGGTACCCATTGGCTTACACCGCTGCCAATATCGCTTTGGCCACATGCTTCCCGAGTTGCCCAATCCGGTGACAAAGACCACCACCGCCGGGTTCGAGCCTTCCTTGGACTACATGGTCACGAAGATCCCCAGATGGGATTTGGCCAAGTTTCAGCACGTCAAGCGGGACATCAGATCTGCGATGAAATCCGTCGGTGCAGTGATGGCAATTGGCCGTAACTTTGAGGAATCTTTCCAGAAGGCTATCACACAGGTTGACCCTTTGTATATCGGATTCCAGGGTACCACTTTGGGAACTTGGACCAGACCTTGGCGAATCACACTGACAGAAGATGGTTGGCTGTAGGCCAGGCTTTGCTTCATGAACTACGGTCGGCAAGGTGCACGACCCACCAAGATCGACAAGTGGTTCTTTTACAAGTTGAAGAACATTGTGCACATGTATCGCGAATTGGAAGCCGCCAAAACCTTGAGCAATATCAACACGGAATTGATGAGCCGAGCCAAGATACTCGGGTTCTCCGATAAGCAGATTGACATGTGCGTGGCTCTGACCGATTTGAAGGTGCGTGCTGCCAGAAAGGCGTTTGGAATACACCGTTCGTCAAGAAAATCGACACCTTGGCGGCTGGGTTTTCGGCCAGCACCAACTACTTGTACACCACTTACAATGCCACAAGTTCTGACATCGCACTTAACGAGAACGGCACGATGATCTTGGGGTCCGGTGTGTATCGTATCGGGTCGTCTGCAGAGTTTGACTGGTGTGCGGTTGCCACGGCCAGAGCATTGCGGAAATCAGGCCACAACACGATCATGATGAACTACAACCCGGAGACCGTTTCGACTGATTTCGACGAGCTTGACCGGTTGTACTTCGAGAAGCTTTCTTTGGAGCGTCTGTTGGATACTTATGAGATGGAGGCTGCCCAGGGTGTGGTTGTCTTCTTCGGTGGTCAGGTGCCCCAGTCATTGCCTTGGCTTTGAAACACGAGGGATGCAATGTCTTGGGAGCCAACCCCGAAGACATCGACAAGGCCGAAGACAGACACAAGTTTTCTCTGATCTTGGACTCTATCAACAAGGACCAGCCTCAGTGGAAAGAGTCGACTTTTAGCGCAGAGGCTGAAGCTTTCGCTGACGAGGTCGGGTACCCCGTTTTGGTCAGAACATCGTACTTTTTATCTGGAGCTGCCATGGATCACGGCCCACAAAGGAACAACTGGTCAGGCACAATATACTTCTCTTTTCTGACGATGACGGGATTGCGGCCGAAGAAGACAAGTCGCAGCCTCCTTTCTGAAGATTTGAAACCTCAGATTTCTCGGATTATAGCAGAAGAGAGAAAGCAGAACCGATAAAATTAGCCAGAGCTAGATCGAAAAATAGATTTGCTAATTATCTCACCCAGGCTGAGTTGACAGCTACTCAAGCACCAACTCGCCAGTGTCATCGTAGCAAACTCTCTCTGAATATAGTGCTTTTTTTAGCTATTGATACGCTCTTTGAAAGAAATGATATTCCTAGGCGTCATGTGTCTTCTGAGTGGTATTCTGTATCCGGGGTAATCATGCCTGATTCCGGAGTAAAGCTTGAAGCGACATATAGCTATGCAACTTTTGCTTTCGGTTAATTGCTGACACAATTCGTTGCGTCTATATATCTGTGAGTCGTCCACCTTCCTCTCAAACAAATTTCTGAAAATCAGCTCAGAAATGGGTGATTTTAGTTGAAAATGTTACCCTAAAATTGAGCCAATAGTCAGCCTCCATGGGCCGGTGTATTGTGTTATTCCAGAATAGAGTCGAGCGCCACATGTCTGCGGCAGGAAGCAGGATTTTCATGTATGTTGCATGGGGAGCTTTTGAGTTTTGATCAACTTGCTCTGTCTTGTTGTGAGATGGACTAGCTTAAAGTGGGCCTCAATCCCATGCTCCATAGTCTCCTCATCGCTTTCATGGAAACCGCCTTCCTCGCTGTCGTCCAGGTAATATATTAGCAGCTCGTTTTCTTTTCATGAGGATGATTTTATTGGCTCGTTGTCGCTCTCTCTTCCCAAGTCTCCAAATGGGACTCAAAATATCATGCGAATGATTACTCCCTTAGGGGAACACTCGAGAAACCGAGCTTTCAGAACCGCAATCTCGGCCAGTGTAACTGAATCTAAGGGGCCCTTCATTCACGATTGAATAGAATTCCAGGAACTACACCAAAGTCAGTGATGTTAAATTACAAAATTTTCGCGCGTAATAATTAGTAATAGTGTTAGGAGATAACCTAACAAGGGACTCGATAAGTAAGGGGTAACCTGACTTATAGCTTATAGTCTAATCCGTAGGATTACTTTGTACTATATACCTATACTAAGGATGTATGGGTGTGCTAGTAGCGAGTCCTCTAGAGAAAGATATAGTTGTCATCTTTCTCTGTTGGACGAACCCAATGGTTTATCTGTAGCGCGTATTAGAGTACGCGCGGACTCACGTGATTAGGAGACAGGGCTCACGCCCGATCTCTCATAAATAGTTATTACTCATATGGTTTATTACAAATTGTAATATATTTAAAAAAGCATTTGTAATATAGAGGCGATATAAAAAAAATATTCACAAATAGAATATAGTTTTTAATGAAAGTTTAAAGGCTTGAGGGAAGCTGAACGGAAAGGCGAAGTGACCGATAAACTCCATTTCCGGGGTGGCCGCGAAAGGGAAGGAAAGAAAACTTGAGCTAAAGATTACTGAAAGTGCGTGTTTGGATTTTTTTTATGACGCGAGTTAGCTCGGTGATGACGATGACCATGACGTTGAGAGAGCGAACTTCGGAGGTACTTGCAGCAAGAGAATGCCTCAAGAACCAGATTCGGGAGTACTACAAACTCAATTCCCACTGTCTTCCGGATGGCCCAAGATCTTTTGTCCATGATGGCGATGTCCTCTTCCTCGGAATCTCTTTTCTCTTAAAGGGAGAGTATAGTTAGCGAAAGCGAAACAGATGCAACCGCTGACAATCAAGATGTTGGCTATTGTTACAGAAGAGGCAAGTGTCTACTTTGACCGCCTACCAAAGTCGGAAGCTGCCGATAATCAGGATCGTGCTCATTTAGAACCTCTGAACTCCACCTCCGAGCAACCTACGTGTTGAATGGGCGAAGAGAAGTCTGCTGATATCGTCAACATACCAGACCTGGATGATGGGAGGAAAAGATCCTGCCCTGAGAGGCAAAATGAGCAACTATCAATGAAAACGAGCGAGACAACGTGTGCTCAAAACGGTTATTTGCAGATTTTAATAGGATCGAGCGCGGTGGAAGATCTTGTCACCTCTTGTACGCAAAACTTGGGGGACACGAGCGAAGCAGAGTCTTTGGATACTACACGCAATTTACCAGGTTTTGGCGACTCCGGTTTCAGCGATGCAGAGACTTGGTATTCTAGACATGATGCAGAGTTGAACAATGCAGAATCTAGCGATACAGAGACTCAAAACTCGACAAATACTCTACTTTTAAGCAAGCTGGAATATAGTGTTTCCAGGCTCAAGAAAGCTCCATAATTAGATAACGATCTGGGAAGCTTCTCCGATTCAAGGGAGGATGAAGAGATCTACCGAAATTAAGTTTCGAATAGCATATAATTGATTTCTAAAATAATATTGAGAATGGTTTATGATCGAAAATTGCGTGAGTAGATCAGAGCTGAATAGGTGCATTGAGGCGAAAAGCAGGCATAGTTGTACTATACTATGCAGAAACTTCATATATTTGTGATTATTTGTAGTTATTTGTAATTATTTGTAATATTGTAAAATTTTTTTTTTTCATATTACTAATACCAAAAAAAAGTGTAATAATTAGTAATACTGTATCTATAACAACACTGACCAAAGTTGAATTCCACCGGGCGTAATCCTCTGGTCACGTGACATGCGCAGCCCCATCTGTCTCTTCTCCACCATACTAAATCTCAAATTTCATCATCAAAATCCACTAAATTTCGGCGGCTCGCGCGGTACATGCTGTTCGAATCGTCAGATCTTCTACTATAATGCTTTTCATAAAGCCTAGGTGCTCTCTATCCCGGTCACTACGGTCTCTCGCTACCAGTGCAAGGCTCCCCCAAGGAAAACCGGTCCGCTTGAACAAAGCCAGGACCGAAATATCTTTAGATAGTCCCTACTCACAATTTCCGCAGGCGGTTCCCCATGAAGACGATGAAATCGTAGTGGCCATGAGCGGAGGAGTAGATTCCTCGCTCACAGCGGCGCTTTTTGCAGCCAGATACACCAATGTACGCGGCATCTACATGGCCAACTGGTCACAAACGGCCAAATGTACCGAAGCCGACTGGAACGACGTGAAACGTGTTTGTAGGCAACTTGGTATTGGGTGTGAAAGAGTGAATTTTGAAAAAGAATACTGGACTGACGTGTTTGCCCCCATGATAGACATGTACCAGCGCGGACTTACGCCCAATCCGGACTTGGGGTGTAACCGCCACATCAAGTTTGGCAAGATGGCGCAATATCTCCGGCTCGGGCCGTCCGGATCGGGGAAAAAGACCTGGTTGGCCACGGGCCACTATGCAAGAACCGTAAAAGAATCCGGCGATGATGAAGAGGTGTATAGTCTAGCTAGAGCATACGAGGACACGAAAGACCAATCGTACTACCTCGCCAGCATATCTCAGGATATTTTGCAAAACGTGCTCATGCCCTTGGGGCACTATAAGAAAAGCGAAGTTCGTCTCTTGGCGAAAAATGAGTTTGGTCTCCATACGGCGGCCAAGAAAGATTCGGTAGGGCTCTGTTTCGTGAGTCCCGATCACAGCAAATTCCGTGATTTTCTCAATGAGTATATTCCTGCAAATCCCGGGAACATCATTACTGAAGACAACAAAATTTGGGGCCAGCACCAGGGATTGTGGCATGCCACTATCGGTCAGAAACTGGGGATCACCATGCCTCAGGGAGATCCCAACTATAAAGGCGTGTGGTTTGTGAGCGAAAAACGTGTAGCCACAAACGAAATAGTCATTGTACGTGGACGAGATAACCCAGCATTGTATAAAGCAAAGGTCAGTGTGGTAGACTGGGCATGGTTTGGAGAAAGACCCAGTGATTTGTGTTTGGATAACATTACCATGCGGTACCAGTCTCTCCATAAGCCCGTGGCAGTGAAAGAGTTGAATGTGCTTTCACTGAATGAAGTAATCATTACGTTGTCAGAAAGGCAAAGAGCCATGGCTCCAGGACAGAACATAGTGTTGTACGACGGGCTCAAGGTCTTGGCGAGCGGAAGAATAGCAGAAACGAAGGAATAGCAAAACAAAAACTTGTATATATATGGGCAATAGCATGCCGAAATTCTAATTTATTTTAACGCAGATGTCCGGTGGAGAACAAGGCGCGAGGAAGATGAACGAAAGAATGAAACCCAAAACTCCAGAATCGAAGGAAACCAAGAACTGAAACAGCGCCACGATTGAAAACCGCGATTAAAAGGCCGTGATCGCGGGGTACATCTTCAGTGGCTTGGCATCTTCGACATTCTCGGTCTTGACTTGCGCCTCCTGCCGCTCTCTCTCCGACGCCAAAAAGCTGCACACCATCTTAATCATGTCGCGGTGCTTCTTCACAGCCTCGCTGTCGAAGGTCTTGTCGCCGAGCGAAAGCTTACCGAACAAGTCTGCAGCGTCCTCCAAGGAGTCAGCGGCCTTCTTGCTCTCGGCCTCAACGTCCTCCGTCGACTCGCTCTTGACTGGTTGGCCTGCTTTCTGCGAATGGCTGACGCCGCCAAACTCGGGGTAAACAGGGTAGTTGTGAGCGTACAGCGGAACATGTCCCAAGTGTCTGCTGACTTGCGGGTAAGCGGACATTGGCGCGTGGCCATACGCCTCAGGCGCGTAGCTCGATGTAGGCAACATTCCCTGAAACGCAGGCATCAGTGGGTACACCGGCTGTACAGGCATCTGGTATGGATGCATTGGAGGTGCCGAGTTGATGCTCGAATATTGCAGGTCAATAGACTGCGACAAGTTGTTGAAGAACTTCTCGGCCTCGGAGAAATTGATCTGGTTTGGTGCAAGCTGAGAAGGAGGTTGAGCAGAGGCACCTGTGGCCGCCGCAGCGGCCGCATTACGTGCCACCCAGCCCTCATCATAGGTGTTCAAGCGGTTGTACATTTCCAGATTGTACTGCGCATCAACACGTTGCTTCTTCTGACCCAGTTGGTAGCCGCAGAAGTTGAAGTCGTTCAAGATGCTGTAGACGACGTTTGCGTTGGAGTGGCCATCAAAAGCCCTCTTGCGAGTGTCATACGTGCTGCTTGGTGCATACCCGCCAGTACTGTAACTAAGTTCAGGACGAGCATCTGGGTCGCCACCAGCAACATGCCCGTGGTGGAGCGGACTGTTGTCATTTGAGCTGTACATGGAGGATACGTGGGACCCATCGTCAGACAAATCGCTGTTTGCGTTCCTCTGGTACTTCTTCAACGTCTTTTTGTGCTCCTCCTCGTGCACACGCGTGTGCTTCTTCAAGTCCTGGGGACGCTTGAAGCTCTTGTTGCACAACGTGCAGTGGTGTGGCTTCAATGGCACGTGCACCCGCAAGTGAGAGGTGATGTGGTCCCTCTTGACCGTGGCAGTGCCACAACCTACCCATTTACAAGTCAAACTCAAATTGTTCAGCGACTTGCGGCCAACGTGGTCCAAGCACAAGTGGTCGTACAACATCTCAGGCACGGTGAAGATTGCGGAACAGTTTTCCCAGAGACATTTGAAAGGTCCCTTCATGTCGGCAGCCCGTACTTTATTGTACGTGCGCTTGGGCTTCTTGTCCTCCAGAGAGTCCAGGGTAACTTCAGAAATGTCGGTTGTGAATTTAGAGGGGTAAGCAAAGGGCAAAGCACGTTGCGCTTGTGGAGGCGACACGTCGGCAGTGGCAATCTGAGTGCTGATTTCAGCCACTGGCGGGTAAAGGGGTTGTTTCGTGTTTTGGTCGTTGTGTGATGGGGAGTTCACCGACGACTGCAGCGAAAAGGATTCATGAGGAGAGTCATTCGAGTTTTGCGTTGCGGGCGAGTTGCTAGAAGCCTCGCTGGAGGCCGGTTCCATTCCAAATTTAAGCACAGACTCGACCATATTCTCCGATGTCGCATTTAGGTACGATACGGGGTGCAAGTTGTAGCCAGTGGACATTTTCAGGGGTGGCTGTAAATGAGCTTAGGGATGAAGCTGTGTTTGTGTGTGAGCAAAAAAGTCAGTTCTCAGTGGATCTGTTGCTTTTTATTGTTTTGAAGACTCGGCGGACGGTAATATCCAGATACGCTAGGCTTATATGAGATCCCACAGCGAAGGCCAGGAAAAAAGAAACGTCAAATTAGGGTTGAGCGGGCAATGTGTAGCAAGACGGCCAGCTGATGATACTTTTTCAGATCGAAAAACGAGAAAGATACGACCCGGAATAGAAAAGCTGTCAAAAAGAAGGTGGTGGGCGGAAAGTTCTGAGGTTTTCTCTAAGCGAGGAATCCTCGCTTTAATAAAATGTGGCTAATGCCGGGGGGAGTTCGCAAAATTTCTTTTGCCAAGAATCTGCCGTGCCAAGATCTTTCCGGCATATACCAATTCCGTCCTCATTGTTGCGCGACCCGCGCGGTGTGCAGGGCTTCCTGAGACACGCATATTCACAGCCCGGCATAAGGCCCGCGCGCGTAGTTGCATTCTGCATATAGTAAATGCGCAACGTGACCGTGAGGACGTTATGCCACCACAAGAAAAATGGTAACTCCTTAGCACATGCGATACGTGCGGACAGCGCCTCGCCATCACCTTCCGAATCTCGCGGTGCACGGGTGCGGTGGTCTGTCCTAAGGTTCCATTTGATGATTGTATCATAAATATTTTTCATGAGAATCTAGAATTGAAGGGTAAGGAATAACGTTTTATTTCACTTCTCGGCTGACGTTTTCACGATGATAAAGTTTGTGGTATCTTCGTTACATGCGATAGGTTTCACAAACTACTACTCTCGTTACGTTCATAAACAAGTTGACGCATTAGCGGACATGCCGGCTTGAACATGGAAGTGGATTAACTCGTATTTCTCTTCGGATATGCTCATCGCAATTGGGATTAATCATGGGCAATTCGTCGGAGAACAACCGGGCAATTCGCCAATGATCGAGGTCGAACACCTGACATGGAGTCGAGTCCTGATGTTCCAGGCCTGCAAGTGCTGTCAGAATTGAATGTAAACTTGCGAAGAGCAACCACCGGGATCCGTGCAAAAGTCTGTACTTTGAATCGGAACGCAGACTCAAGAAATATTTCGAGTTTTGTTTCGCAAGAATCGGGTCATTGGCGAGGGGCTTCAAGATGACCTGAACCCCTCCTCTTTATAGCAGGTCACGTGACACGTCCGGATGGGCCTTCAAGCCTTTGTGTTAGCCCACGAACGTGGGTCCCCATGAGAATTTGCCAGTGTTGGAGCCTTTGCTTTTGTGATGGACTGGTACGATTGAATCATGTATTGATCGCAAACACGTACATTGAACTCCAGTCAAAGGGATGGGCGAATACACTGGGTAGCCACTGACTCTTTCGAAACCCAGCCTGTGACTGAAAGCCCTGAACGTTGCGAGCTGGAGAAAAGAATTGAGAAGTATATGGTGATCATTCGCTCAGCTGAAAATTGAACAGTTTGTCATAACTATTGACTTTTCTGAAAACTGCCATAATCTGGTCATAGTTACTGTTGATCACGTGATTCTTCCAGAGATGCTGCATGACAGAATGTCTCCACACAGAGTGGATCAAATGATCTCTACACAGAAGTTTTAAGTCCGAGGATCAGTTATTCATGAAGCTAAGTTCTTTCAAAATCAGGGGGTGAACGTCGCTGAAGATGGGTGAGATGAGTCACGTGACGAGATGGCTAGGAAACGGATATTCGTACTCATTGCTGAAAGATCTCAGCTGTATAATGCGGTTTTTGTTCAGTGTTTGTTTGCAGATCATCCGACATTTGTTCAAAGAATTAATTGTATTATAGGGGGCTCCCACCTGACATTGTGGTCGATACAACCGGAGATGAACATGCATCACGTGCCCGACCAACTAGCAATGGCATAACAAAGAAATTTGAGACGAGTTAGAGTGAAATTTTATATTCCCGTGTGTAGAATTCTGATCAAAGGTTTTTCTGCTTTTTCAAAGAGAACTTGCCTCTAGTTCTAACTAAAAATTGAATTGACATACATGAAGTTTGTTTAAAACACATGAGGTGCGCAGGATATTTCTGGCTCTGTTGGCTCATTTTGCATTGATTACTTGCCACAAAGACGAAATTCAATTTTCAAGTCTCACGACTCGTGCTGATGTGAGTGATCAAGAATGGTATTGGTCTCACTAGTATCCACAAAGATTACTTAGATCTTTTGCTTGGTCTAGGCAAGAAACGATTATGTAAGAACTGTTGGAACTTGTGACAACTGCTGTGTTAAGTGCGTTATCACAGGCAAGATACCTCGATTCTATTTACCGTAAAGAGAAAAAGGTGTCTAGTTGGATGGCTTTTTCCGCACTCCCTCATTGGCGGAGACCTATAGTCGTGTGTGGTTCAACGAATAGTTATCTGCAGAATAACTCTGTCCAGTACAGTACATTCAAACACTCCCTAAACATGGGGCAAAGAGGATATCGTGTTTCGATTTATCCCGTTTGATCCATGTTTCCAGAAATGTGATGTTCTGATGTTTCAAAAGAGGCTTGTTCTGATTTGTCAGGTTCATTAAGCAATCGTTTAGTATTCGCGGTGAAGGTGGCTGCAGGTAAGGCTTTGGTGAACATGTCAGCAATATTGTCCAATGTGTTGATGTATTCGAGCACGTAGTAGTTTTCCCGTAATCTTTCTCTGATTATCTTCATTCCGATGTCCACTAATTTTCTTGTGTGAGATAATGATTTGTCATAACAGTATGCCAACACTGCTTGGTTGTCTTCGTAAAGTTTGACAGCGTTGACCTTGAAACCCAAACTCTTAATGTATTCGGACAATCTCACTGTACGGTGCTCGGTCACCGATAGTGCGACTAATTCTGCTGCTGCCGTGCTTCGCGTAATGTTTTTCTGCTTTTTGCTCAACCACGATACGAGATTTCTGTTCACGTATATCGCCATTCCGGTAATCAGTCTCACGTCCGATTCTGGGGCGAAAGAGGCGTCCGAGAAAGCTTCAATTGTAAATTCTCCCTTGTTACCTGGATTGTTACTCTTGAGGTAGACTAACTCACGATCGATA